>JABCMJ010016020.1:0-17478 GCA_014822125.1 Arbutus unedo
ATTTGGACTTGCATAGATGCATAGCGATGCATGTTTTGAATGAATGACATGATAGGAGTTATGTACCATCTTTAGACTTACCTTTTTGAAAGATGTACAGTAACTTCTCTTTTATGGAATCATGTACTCAAATTTAAAATATTTGTAACACTTTAACATGTTATTTTGGTTATCGGGCCAGGGGTGCCCCTTTTTTGGGTTGTAATACTTGAAATGTATGGATTTATTTGGATTCTGAAAAAGAATGATTTGAGAGTATTTTTTTTGGAATTGGCAGATTTTATTTAAAATATGAACATTTTTATTACCTAAAATCGAGGGCGTGACATTTGGTCCCGCCGAGGGATAGCCCCGTCGTTGATAAGTGGCAGATCGTCATGCCACTCATGGCCATCATTGAGGGGATGTTTGGTTTTCCCTCCATCCTTTTTTGAGGGAGGTCCTTCAGACCCTCCAATTGACCCATTCCCAGGTTACGATCAACTTCTACCGAATAGTCATGGGTATCATCGAGCTAAGAAATAAGTTCAGTGTTACCTTTGAGATCGAAGAGCTATTTGGCATATATTACATCGGTTAGAACAAGGTCTCACAGCAAAGGTTCCTAGCTTGCTGATCTAGCCAAAGAAAGATAATCAGAAAATTGTAGGATTCGAACAAGTTTGTCAATGGCTTCGTGGCTGTGAGAGGAGAGTTTGAATTCGGCGTAGGCGAATTCAAGATACACCATGTGCCTAGGAACATAGGATATGCAGGTACGTTCGGTATTTGCATCATTGCTCTCGATAGACTTGAATGGTCGGCTTCGACTAACTCCTCTATCTCACGCAAGAAAGAGGGTCCTCAATCGGCTAAAGAAGAGGGTGTTAAAGCCTTGGATCGACCGAGTGCTAATCATCCCGAGAAGAGAGAAGAGGTGCACTTGACTGTTGGGATATGTCAACACCTACCAGTCCACGCTGAGGGCTCAGGGTTAATCCACCAGTAGCGCAAGTGTTAGTGGTCGGGAAGACTCCTATGACCCGAACGATCCAGCAGAGTTCTGAGCCCTTTGCCCATTGAGTCCAACTGTCGGCTCTCACAACAGCCAACCACTCGGAGTTATTTGGGAGCCGAAGGATCAACCCACCTCCAATACTGTGATCTCCGTATCTTTAGGTACCTACTCCTCTGGGTATAGTCATTCTACTTTACAGGGAGTCAGTGATCCCTAACTTAGGAAGTTGTTTAGGGATATTGATTTGGGTGAGGGTTTCCTTGTAGAGGCTAACGAGATGTTGAGGAAGGCAAGAGACACACAAACCTTGAAGTTGACGGGCGGATGGAATGAACCAAATGAGAGCATCTTTGACTCTCATAGGGAAAGGAAAGGAATAGGTGCTGAGGTCACCTCCCAGAAAAAGGCCAAAACTGACGGGCAGGTTCAAACCAAGCCTTCTGCCATTATTCCTCCTCTACCCCTGCCTCATCCAGCACCAAAAAAGCAGTCGGTCATCGTCCATGGCACACCGAACCCCCTTACTTCTGCTGCTGAAATGTTTGAGCCAGTCCTGAAGTTGGGCAACCGATTTCTTATGCTTGAGGACTCTGTGGACACCACGAAGAATGTTGCCATGGCTCTGGCCGAGGGTATGGTGATGCCGAAGGATCTGGAAGGGGTGTTCACCGAGCTATCCAAGTCGACGGTCAAGGTAATACCTACCCCTAATGCTTATCATTTTCACCTGGCTAAATGATTCCTAATACTTCGTTGGTTACAGTCATATCAGTACCTAGTGGCCGTAAAGTAAGGCTCGCTAAGAGCGCTGTCAATCACCGGGTCCTAAAGACCTAGCTAATTGAGGAGAAGTAAGCCCACGAAGATATGAAGAAGGAGACGGATTTGGCCAAGGTTATGATCAAGCTTGACACTGACAGAACGAGGAAGGTAACCTTAGATGCTGAAGCTAAAGTCTACGGGCTCTTGAAGGAGGTCGAGGAGGCTGATGCCAAAGGCTACAATGAGGGGTTCGATGAGGCTGAACGTAGGTGCTTAGGCTAGATGAATGGCATCAACGTCGAGCTTGCTATCGTGTTGGAGTAGGCTTTCACCACCGATTGGATTAGGCTTTTGCCTCCGGTTGGATTAGGGCCCTGAAGGAAGCCTACATTCTAGTCGACTCTCTTTTGTTCTAGAATGTCCCTCAATACAAGAAGAAAAAGTCCAATGCTATTGGTCCCTTTAGCGTACCTTCTGCTGAAAGTCTAAAGGAGAACATTGAAGGAGCTACAGTGGTCGGTGAGGCCGTAGGCGACGTAGTCCTTCCCCCCATCGAGGGCAAAGTTGAACAGTTTTCCAGGATCGTACTACCTCATGTTGTTGGCTAAAAAGCTACCGAATGAGAGAAAGATCCACCACCAGCAACTTTGTGTGACTTGAGAGATGGTGTATGGCTCAAAAAATTTCTTTTGGTGCTTGGATTGGTGTCCTTGGCGAAGCACCCATGATTTTTTAATTATTGTGAGAATAGTGTAGTGGTTGTGCAATCAAATAAGCCAAGAAACTATAAGAGTATTGATCATTGTTGCGACTAAAAAATAGTGATTTTAAGTGATTTCTCTTCCTCCAACCTTTTATTCTGCCATTTTTCTGTGATCTAAAATCTGCTTAATGTCTCAAAAATGGAATCCTAGGCGTTTAAATAGATTTTTTCACCGACATTGTCTGTCGAGACACAACACAGGCCAGTTCAACGCATGTCTAGGAAAAAATTTCAGAGAGATAACTAAACCCCATACGAACACACTTGAGGTACTACTTGGATCTTGCCACCTAAACTCTGATTTTTACTTCAAATCATCGCCACTTATCTTCAAACCTTGAAACATCAAAATTACACATAAATTACTGAGTAATATGATATACGAGATTAATAATGATGAATTGGATGGCGTAAATGATCATTTCTAGACTCATCAAGTACTAGAAAACACATGGAGAGAAAAATCACCTGATTAGAGACATTATTCAATGAGGAGATGTAATTGTAAACAAGACAACATCTACAAAGAATTTGGTTGGTCTTTCGCAAAGACTTTACCATTTGGTTGGTTGAAACGTGTAGACAACATTGGAGTCAGACTTAGAATATACAGATTGGTTATGAGTTGTTGAAATTCATGCCCCCGGAACTAATTATAAAATATTTGTTTTAATTCATTAATGACAAGACCTTTGCTTTACTCTTCCACGTATTGGATTTGAATCATTCGATGAATATACAAATCCTAATTTATATTGATTATGAGTTATGTATTTGAATGAGAATGGTATAAATTGAAATACTTGCAATCGTTTTCATTTATCAACAAATAGAGTGCAAGATAATTAAGTTTTATAGGGTAGAATGATATATGTATATCAAAAATATCTCAATTATCAAATTGAATTAAAGACTTCAAGTTAATATTTTAGTGTATTTACTGATGGACAATCATAAGAATCACACCAATTCAACAACTTAAGATGCTAATTGCATTTCACTGCTAATATTGAAAACGTTAATGAATTCAAGTTTATATATCTTGTGTCACTTTGAGTAATCAGTGAGTAAGTTGTTACTTAGATTAATATCTCAGTGGATTAGGTGATAATAGTGGTTTTGAAATGGAATTCACTGACTATTTGGTTATACAATATATTGTATTGTCTTGTCTAATATTGGCGGCTATATATATAAATATCTTAATTAGGAAAAAGCCTAAGAATACAAATCATTCTATGAAAAAATGAAATGACAAAACAAGGCTTGCATGATAATTTTGGGTGGAGTATATAATATATTGTCCTATTTATACAGCCTTACAGCATATGAAAGAAAAGTGAAATGAAAAAAACACAAGAAGGACAAGGACAAAAACAAATTAAAGTCCTTTTTAATTTATTAAAGCACTTGGATGTCAACCTTAGTTATTTGTGGGGTTGATGAGTTTGTATCATTCATTCCAATATCACCACCAACCTCATCATCCCTTTCTTCTGCTTGGTATGTTGAGTGAACACCATACAATACATAGAACACACATATCAAACAAGCCCACACTCCAAACCTCTGGAAAGCCAACCTCTTTAGAGTAGTCATAAGGAAAACATTAAGGGAAATCGATGCGGCTGCTGGCCATGGCATGAGTGGCACTGGCCACTTGGCACCCGGAGTCGATTCGTTCTGGGAATGGACCATGTAGTGGAAGAAGCCGGTGGTGGCGATAGTAAGTCCGCCGAATGGTGCTAACCCCCACCAGTACTTTTGGTTGAGCTTCCATGATAAGGAGAAGCCGAGAGAGGTGAATGAGAGGATGAAGAGGAAGAGGAGAGTGGGGAGTGGGTGGTTGGTGGTGGCGATGACATAGCGCCGGTAAATGAGAGCGTTTGCTACTAAGTAGAAGACAAGGAGGGTGCCGATGGAGATCATGTCAATAACTATTTCCAGGTCTGTGAAGAGTGCAATTGATGCTGTGCAAACCCCTACCAAAATAATAATATTATGAGGTGAATTATAGAGTACGTTTTTCTTTCTCATTACAAGAGCCCAATTAACTACTTTCCATATTAATTTCAAGTTGTGAAAGAGAAAACTTGTTTGCTGACAGCCTTAATTGGTCAATGTTTTTTGCAATCTAGTTATTATATTCGTTTTGCAGAAAAATAAAGCAAATAAATTCGTTTTGTATTGAAATTCATAACATGATCTTCTATGAATTAAATTTGTAAAATTTGCATAAAAATTCACAACATTCACCTATCAATGAATTCATAACTTTGTTTTAAATTCAGTAACATCAAGACAAAAAATCACGACAAATGAACGTTATGAATTTATAGGTTCACATTTTATGAATCTTTAAAAGTTATGAATCCATTATTGATATTATGAACTCATGTACAAACTGTTAAGAATTGTAAAGCGAAAGGTGTGTGTATAATACACACGCAAATAAATCAAGGTGTGTAATGTAGCATTTTATTTTTAGTGTTTTTTTAATGGTAGATCAAAAGTATGGAACAAGAATTAGTCAGGAATTGACAAGAGGAGTTACACCAGCTTGGTCTCTTCTTTGTCATATTTTTTGGATTCTCCTCTTTATAATTATGTTGTTGAGTTAATTTGTGGAGGAATGATCGATGCATGGAAAGTAAAGTAAAAAATAGTAGTTACCCAAGAAAAGAGTTGCATTCAAAGGGGTGCCAGTTGAAGGATGCACTTTGGCTAACCAAGATGGCACAAGCCTGGCCCTTCCAATAACACACAGATACCTTGCTTGCCCAAGCATGGCTACCAGAAGAGAAGCCACAATTCCCAGACTTGCCCCTGCTCCCACCACATTGCTTCCCCATTTCCATCCCATATTTTCGAAAGCCATCGAGAAGGACGCTGTACCTGAAATCTGTATCTGAATCCAATTAATTTCAACAGTTCAACAGTGTTGAATTAGCTAGAAGGAGCTGAATAGGATGGCTGACCTTGTCATAAGGCACCATGAGACACAATGATAAAGCCATGAGGCAATATAAGGCAGACACAATGAAAACAGAACCCACAATGCCTAGTGGAAGGGTCTTTGAAGGGTTTTTGATCTCTTCTGCCATTGTTGAAACCGAGTCATACCCAATGTAGCTGAAGTATACTGTAGCTGCTCCATCAAGAACCCCCTTCACTCCAAATGGAGCTATCCCTCCTGGCTTTACTAAGTTATTTGTACTTCCATTGTAGAAACCAGCTATCACAATAAACCCAAAGAAAACCACATGAAATACTGTCATTATCAGGTTCACCATCGAGCTTTCCTTGGTACTGCATTTTCACACACACACACAGTGAGAGACAGAGAGAGAGAGAGAGAGACAAAGTATATTACTTCATGGACCATTAAGAACCGAGTAGTCTAGAACTTAAATAAATAATTATTGTGAATTATGATGCTCATGATCACAATCATATCACTAATCCTTGATAAAATGCAATGACTCTAGTCATGACCACTCTCTATCCAAAACCTATAAAATTAAATAAATAAAATAATAAGCCAAATATAGCCACTTATCAATGTACAAGACATAGAGGAAAAAATAATTGACGGGTAAGAAAAGGAAACAAATGAAAACAATCCAATTGTAGAGCTAACTCTTCGTTTTGAAGACTCAAAAAATTATATTTAACTCAAAAAATGATTCTTAAGGATACGACTCTTCACATGAGCTCTAATCATCATTCTTCATTTTCATCTCTTACCTTTCAACTATTTACTCATTTGTCTTCAAGGCCCAGCTTTTCCTCCAAAATAAAATTATATTTTAAATTATTACCTGCAAATTATTGACCTCATTTTAAAGTTTTTGTGAATATGTTTCCAACCGTAATGATTTTATGATTAATGAAATTTAACGTTGTAAATTTTAATACTTCAAATGTGAAAATAAAATAAGTAAGGTTTGTCGTATTTTGGATGATTCACCATTTCGAAAAATCCAAGTAAAGTATGGTCATCGTCGTTGTCGGAGAATTCTTTAAAATGAAGGCAAGAAAACCAAAACAAAGATGCTCTTACACAGAAATGGCCAAATGGTTAGAAACCAATACACAAAATTTAAAAAAAAAAAACAAGCAGTAAGGTACAAGATTGTGATAGGAAAATCTATTTTTTGTAGTCACTTGAGCAATTAAAAGCCACCTACTTCCTAAAAAGCCGTCACTATTAGCTATAACTATTCTAATGCTAATGCGAACACTCATATTTGGTAACACTCAGCCATCAGATGATATGACTGTAATCACTACAAGAGGAGTAACAAAGATTTAAAATTTGAGGGTCGAAATTTTCTTTAAAAAGAAAGATTGGACCGAATATAGTTTGAGGAGGTTAAAATATAATTTTTTTCTTTTTATAAATTCTAACATTTATATCTAAATCCTAACTTTTTTTTTTTTAAATTTTAAAAAGATCCGGGCTATCGGGTTCCTTGTGGTTCCACCCCTAATCACTACTGCTCCCAATTAGTCAAGAAAGTAAAAAGGAAGACAAATATATCCACTACCAATCCCAAAGCAGATAATGGACAATGGTGTACAATTGGAATCTTTAGGGAGAAACACTCCTCATGGCTAATATGGCAGTTGGATTTTTGTATATAGTAAATCAGAATAGTTGCTATTTCAGTTTGAGTGAAGAGGCTACAAAAGGCCAATCCTACTCTATGAGAATTCTGTACAAAATATCCGTCTGTAGAGTAGTGTGTGTATATATATATATATATATATATATATATATACAAAAAAAAAACTTCTAATAAGGGATTTACCATTTTGCTAAAATATGGACCTTTACTTTCCCGATTAAATTTTGATGATCTAAACCATTAAATGTGTTTAAAATATATTTTTAAGGATAATCATAAGAAATCAGCACAAAGTATTACTGAGAAAGACTTGATCCAAACAGTTTTTCATAAAAATATTCCTATTAGTATTTATGAAAAACTGGTTGGATAAAGTCCTTTTTTATATTTGTTTGAGCTGATTTCTCGCATGTACCTTTAAAAATATGTTTTAAATACATTGAACGGTTAAGATTACCAAAATTTGATCAAGATTTATATTTTAACAAAATGAGAAATCTCTAATAAAGTAAAAAAAGGAGACTCTGTATATTTGTATAGATATATAAAGAGCAATATGAAAGGGATAGGAATGAAAGAGACCGGAAAAATTACTTAAAAAACATGCTACTAAATGCACGGGAGTCTTACTATTACTACTACTACTACTACTAGACGGTGTGAGAATAGATTGAAGTAGGCAATTACCCCCTCAAGCGGAGAGAGACTATTTTTGCAACCCTAATCTGTGAGCAGAGCACCACGTTACATCGGGGCCACGTTAGCGTAGCGCCCGGACAGTTATTTAAAAATTATTTTACAAAAAAAAAAAAAGAAATCAGAAAGTAGTTTTGAGTTAATTATGAGAGTTTAAAATGAACCTATGAGAAAGACAGAGGGTGAGAAGAGCAATAAGAGCAACAGCTGGGAAATCCAACATGTTGTATCCCTCTAGAAATCCGTGCACTTCAACTCTCCATGAGTTTGGATCACTCACTCCAAAGGCACAGCTTAAATACTCAGTGAAAGTCCTTGCCACCGCAGCATTTGACAGAACATATTCCATTAGAACGTTTGCCCCAGCAAAATAACCCACAAATTCCCCTGCAAGAGAATTTCCAAACAAACATACCGCAAAATTAATGTAAGACACAAAAGGGTACTTCTTGTTTGTATACTCTAATATCAAACCGATGGAGTTGAAAGTGAGTGAGTTGTTACATAATTTCAGATGCTGATAATGAAAGAGAGCTCTCTCTCTCTCTCTAACCATTGCATTGACCAATGAAATGTAACCTTTTATGGATCGACTTGGGACCCACCCATAAAAGGATCGGAGAAAACGTTATTCTTACCCAAAAATATAGGGGAAAATTAAGTTACTTAACATGAAAAAAATAATAGTCGCCGAGTTGTTGGACAAGCATGGAGTTAGCCCATCACCATCCGAGGAGACGTGATGTTGGCCCATCAGTCAGCTTTCAACAGCGCTTTTAAAAAAAAAAAAAAAAAAAAAGAATTATAGGCATCATCATCATGACCAGCGCTAGCTTAGGCATTACCAAAAGTCACTCTCAGATAGCTAAAGGCGCCTCCAGCCACCGGAATCTCAACGGAGAACTCAGTGTAACACAAGGAAGAAAGAAGTGCTGATACACCGGCTATGACATATGATATTATGACCGAAGGACCGGATATATTATGAGCAACACGGCCGGTGGTCACAAAAACGCCAACACCGAGCATCCCTCCGACGCCCAGAGCAACCAAATCAAACCAATTCAGTTTTCTCTTCATGTCTGCCCCGGACCTTAGTCTCACTTGGTTGAGCTCTTGGTCGGGGGTCCATGTTGCGAACATACGCTTCCGGAGTCTCTGAGGGGTTTGGGAAAGAGAGTGAAGATAGCTGGAGAAGAATATTGTGGTCTGGGGTCGAACTGCAGCCATCTTTTGTGCACAAACACTCTAATTATGTTTTTTTCTTTTTTCTTTGGCTTCCATGACAAGATTTTGAGGGTGAGATGGGTTTTATACGCATAATATATAGGGAGAGAATATTTTGCCACAGCTTTTTACGCCTAAAGGGTGATACACAACGTGGCTACGGATTCTTTCTTCTCTAAAATCTCTATCCTTCAAATACAATTCTGACCCATGACATTATTGTCTTTTTTATTTTAGATTTTTTTTAATTGTTTTGTATATCAATTTTTTTTTATGATTATGGTTCGTCTTGCTAAGAGATTTCAAAAAATATAAATTTATGCTTAAAAAATTAAAAAAATAAGTTCAAAATAACTTTTGTTTTTAAACTTATTTTTTATTTTTAGTAAATATTTTTTAATTTTTAAATATAATTTTAACTAATAGATTCTAAGAAATAATGCAAAATGATAAATACAAATTATAAAGAAGAGGTATCAAGCTCTTCCAATAATAATTTAGCTTAATTGAAGGAAGGTACGTAGCTAGCCTGTAGTACTTCCGAGTCTATGTTAAAGGACGACAATGCCCTACACACACACACACACGCACACTCCCACAATCACAACTTTCGGGAGTCGGAATGGTCATTTGCATTGGGGAAGCATGCAAAAGAAAAAAGGTCCAAACATTTTGGACTTTGACCTAATCTTAGTCATCTAAAACATAGAGAATTGATGGGACAGCCATCCCATCCTTAGCTAAAAGCAACTGAGGATTTCTTCCTCACAATACTTGGAATTGATTCCTTAGCAAAATTTTAAATGGCGTATAAGGATGCACCTAAAATGCTATTTCTTGCGCTCTTGAAGCTTAACATATATATATATATATATATATATATGTCTTTAAAATTGGGGGAACTTTTCTTTATGTACCTTTAACAGTTGTATACGACAAAAGAAAAGCTCAGGATGCCATGGGCTGTTTGAGTGAAGCAACGCCCAATTTTCTGAGTCCTAACTAATTAAATGATGTTCTCATATTGCGAATGGCTTTCCCAGCAAACGGCTGGTCTTCAATTTGTTAGGCAATGGATTTCTAGAATGCAATTTATCTCCAATACAATTAGAACGAGAAAAATCATATTAATTACACGATTAATTTCAGGTTTTTGATAATCAACAATCGAGCTTAGCTAATATTTAATACCGTGTCCTTGAAGCAAAATCACCACCAACACTGATGCCACACTATACTTTATCCGATAGGCAAACCGAAAACATATTGAACTCTCAAAAAATACTGACAATTATAACCTACTAGAATGTGGTCCAATGCTATGAATACTTCGGATGATAAAATGAGTAGAAGACCTTCCAATTTGTACACGTGTCGGTGGTTGTTGAGCAGGTAATGTTCGGAATCACTAAACAGTCACTGGTCATGACATTTGATGTCAACCAGACACCATAGAAACGTCTTGACCATTGGAAGAAACCTGTTCTTGGTATCTCTAGAAGATCCAACCCGATTGGGCCCAACATTAAAACCAGTAAAGTATTTATTTAGGACCAAGCTTAATCTGAATTAAATAAAAAAAATAGTAAAAGAATATAGATTATTGGGTCCAGTCTATTTTTATCTAATTGACCCAACCTAACCTTGTTCAGTACAGTCGGTTGGTTGAACGGCGACGACCGTAGCGACGCCCACGCATGTGGTTAAACTCATAATAGTGTGCGCGCTCGCTTGCTCATAAATTTCCATGACCCTAAAGGGAAAGCCCTTATGAAAACTTAGGTCTTATACACATATATTCTTTTACCATTCCCTCTAACATGGGACAAAGTTTTTCTCCAATTCTCTAGAGAATTTGTGTCAACCTTTGGTCACAATTTCTTATTCGCTCTTAAATATTTTTGGTAAACCTAATACCTAATTTTAATCTCCTTCACGCAGATGAAGACAACGGTATTCAGGACCTACGTACCCAATCAAAGAACGATATCCTCTTTAACCGGGGCTCAAAGGTTGTAAAAATTAACATTTCCCAACAGTTCATCACATGAATGAAATTTTCATGATGTTTAATGCTATGCTAATGCAAATGTTCTGTGAGTTCAGTAAAAATTCTCTCATATAGAGTAAGCCAACTTTTAGCTTTGAACCTTCCGTTGTGAACGATTATCGAAACTGTTGAGGTCGTTAATGTAAATCAAGACAACAACTGTCAAACACGATCTTTCCTGACACAGTTTGGTTCTTATGGTTGTGCCTATTATGCAAACGTGCACACATGATCTTAATCGTTCATTCGATATACTAACTAATAATACCGATACATGCTGTTTAAATAAATGAAAATCTTATTTTTATTCAAAAGCAAATTATGGGTTTGTGCGTTAAAATTATGAAAAATGCCATATATGATTTTAAAATTAATTTAGGATTGTTACAATCTATCTCTCTTAAATAATTTTGTTCTCAAAATTTCATAATATTATCAAAAAGTTAGGCAGATAGCTCGCTTCGCCTCTTCCTGCTCCCAAGTTAACTTTTTCAAGTTTTGATGATGCCACAACTCTTAACTAGCTAGAAGCTCTCGTCTCGAAGTATCTTCTCTCCTCGATCCAAGTGTCCACATGGAAGAGACTGTACATCCTCCTTATTTTAAAGCAGCCTCCTTCTGATGCATAAGGCCTTTACAATATTCTGAAGTCAGTCGTTCACAACTCTTGATTATTAGATGGACTATATTATTTTTCCTGATCCCAAAGTGCATAGATTCTCCCTCCCATATATTAATTGTGGTTAACAGGTCCTTGAAATGTTCATTCATTCAGAGTCTGGGGTGATTGCTAACTCTAAGTAGTATGACCAACAAATTGTCCTCTATTGTTTACCATACCCATTTGGATAATCTCTTTTCTTATGGCCCCTTTAGTGGCAACCAAATCAAACGATCTTAGTTATGTTCCTCTTGGGTCCTTGATTTGGATCCTGATTCCATCTATAGTCGGATTATTGGGGTTGATTTTGGTTTTGATTTTGATTCTGATTCTGGGGTGGTGGATAGGTCTGCTGAAATGATAGTTGCTTCTAGTTCTTCTGTTTGTAGGGCTTGTTGGAGACAAATCTCTTGTTGTTGTCATTGTTGTTTCTTACCAGGCCTCTTGACCCTTGATTGGTGTGCTTCTACTGTTCTCGCTGCTATTAAGAATCGACTACTTCTCTCTTCAGCATGAGAGCATTGCTCACCACGAGAGTGTAGGTTCCATCCCGTTGTGACATCACATTCCTTTGGATGGCGGGACTTATATCCCATTCTAATCGACGAGCCCTTAACTCATCGGTTGGTACAAAGGCAGTTGCATGTCGTGATAGCTTCTCAAAGCGAGCAGTGTACTAGGTGATGCTCATGTTTTCTTGCTCCAGCTTCATAAAATGCTGGATCAAAGTATGCTTCACAAGTGTCGAAAAATACTTGTCCATGAACAAAGTTTTGAATTGTGCCCACGTCATTGTCTCGACATCATTAGTGGCCAGGATAATGTCCCACCAGTAATCAGCTTCTCCTTGCATTTGGTGAGTGGCCATAGCAATTTTGTCTTCGTCCTACATGATCTTCAATGTGTCAAATAGTTCTTGATCTGCTCGATCCAAATCTCAATAGTAGTAGGGTTGGGTTCTCCATAAAAAATTGGTAGTTAGCGATTGCAAAACTCAAACAGCAACATGCTCTGAGTTATTGGGGCTCTATAGGCTTCATATTGCATGGTTGGTGATGGGTACGACATCTAATACGGTGCCCAATGATAGAATGGGCGCATTTGAGGATGTGGATTCGTCATTTGAGATAGTGGCATCGATAGTGGGGCAACAAAAGCCTGAAATAACTGGGCGATCTGTTTGGGTCCAATCATGACATTAGGCATCCCTTTGACTGGTGGGTTGACTAAGGTTAGGGCATTGTCGATGTTAGTAGCATTGTTGGTTCCTGAATTAATGTTGTTGACTAGCATCTCTTTAGCAACGTGTCCCCCATTTTGTTGGTGCCATTGTTGATGTTTGTGTTGATAGGTTCCATTCTGCAACGAAATGAATTGCGCGTCAATGGGTTTCTAACCATCACATTTTCAAAAGATAAGTTCATTTTTTTTTACACATATGCATATCATCTCCTAATGTTTACCACTATCTTTGCACAATTATGAGGCTGAAGCCTACAATCATGTGAAAATAGCACATAACTATATACATTGTGTCTTCTACGTAAGCCAAATTATCTCACTATTGTGTCCAATTCTCCTATCCTAACTATCTCCCTCCTCAAACAATCCAAAAAACTCGCATCTCATCCCTAAAGGTCCATCTTGTGGGGTGTTGGTGAAACTGGTGGTAGATCACCAATCTCGCGAATCACCACTTCTTCATCTGACTCCTGGTCCTCCCTAGAATCATACACTTCCGGATCCTTATTTTCTAGGTCCATGACAAAGTCATCGGGATTGGATAGGTAAGTGTGTCAAAATCTAGCTCGAAATCCAAAATATATAGTAGACTTATGCATATCGTACATTAATAATAACGGACAATCTCTTGGGAATTGTCATCTACCCATTATATCCAAAGTTGTAGGGTGTACGTCTAAACTTATACTCTGATACTACTTATAACGCCTTGATTTTTGCAACTCTATTAAAATCCTTTTCAAGACCATTTGTTAACAGAAACAAACATTTAAAAAAAAAATAGCTTCATTTTAGTGAAAATGAACTGTAGTTGAAATACATTTGAAATGACTAAAATACCCTTGCGGTTTTGACATGAAAGACAAAATTCAATGCACAAAGATTCTAAGGTACGACAACCAAATCTTGTTCACACCTTTGTCTTCATAGCCCGACTCTTATTGCTCAGGTAGCATTTCCATATGCTCTTCTACATCTGGCATGAAACGTCATGGGTAGACAAAGTTCTCCATAAGTTGTGACACTTCGTAGAAAATATTACCTAAAATATGAACCCACAAATGCATACATAACAAAAGATTATGTAAGACAGAGTAATTAAAATAGCAAAAGTAACACATATGTTTATTATGACTATTTCAATTATTGTTTCTAGGATTCCTTCCTCGGGAAGCCAAAACCTACCTATTGAATCCAGTTGTAGGAGCCTTGATTGAGATTGACTAGTTCTTACCTACAATGGATCCTCGATGACCTTAGTCGTATGTTATGTACCCGTGAAGTCACCATTGAGCTTCCAAGCCAAGGACCTTCCATAGTCTACTCAAGTCAATCTTAACCTCACCTTACCTAGATCCAAACGAAAGTGGCATATCAGGTCTTAGCCAGCGCGTCTTAATGCCTTAAGTTCAATTCAAGACCGCATACCTTAATTGCCTCACACTCAATTTAAGACTGTTAATAACCCTGACTGTCACCCCTCTAGGATTCAAAACTATCTTCGCAGACGTCCATGAAGTCACTCTCAAGTGTTTCCAACTTCTCCTAGTTAGGGATCTTCAATAGACAAATAACCATTGTGGTGCATTAGATCCACCAATGCATTTTAATACCTTAGGTTCAGTTCAAGACTGCCTGACACTCCGATCGACACCCTTACAAAACTTGCTAGCACCATGGTCGAACCAGAGATTATAACCATATCATTCTTCCATATATAACCCTAGTTGTCTCTAGGTGTAATGTTAATTATAATGGTCACTCGACATCCTCTGCGGCATTGTCCAAGTGTCATTTTCACCAACCGAATGTCCCCACCATTGGATACTAGATTGTCCCCAATTCAAATAACGATAATTTTCAAAAAAAAATGGGAGTATAACAGCTATAAATTGGACCATAATTTCAACAAAACATTAATACAACCAGAATATCAAGAATATCACCACTTCCTTCCAGAAGTCCATCAACATATCAAGATCTGTCGAAATAGCATAATGACATAATTTATCAAAATATGGTCAAGATGGCAATCTTGCTCTTACAAAATCCCACGAAAATTTATAGATATTATTATAACACTACAAATGTGTATGCATGTGCAACTGTATTGAATTTGGGACAATTTTCCATCATTTGGTAGAGACCCGAGGCAAAAATCCTAGCCGATTTTCACTCTGGTTCTCAGCCCAATCGACGGTCCAGTTGTCAGTCCTAACGATCAGTCTCAAGTATGGATTTTTGGGTTTCCAAAATAGTGGGTTTCAAGGACAAAATTTAACCAAATCAACTACACATTACCCGATCTAAGGGTTGAAAGTAGTTGATTTTACCTCTAGCAAGTTCTGATGATCATTCGGAGGGGTTCCGACCTACTCTTCTTCTCTTTGAGATCTCTCTTTCTCGAGACCTTCTTGTTTTTCCGGTGACAAAAATGAATGACGGAGACGGGTTTTATGGGCAACCATTAATGGAACCACCATTAATGGTGCATAGGTTTCCTAAAAGGCATTCGTGTATGGGGCCAAATGATGGGGGTCGAACCCACTGTTAGGATGAAAACCCCCTGGCGTGTTTCTGGAATTTTCGTCTGAACGGGAGTGACATCCTTCCGGACGCTCGGCCCTCTGAAATTTTCGTCCGACAGGCAGTTTCGACTGTTGTCTTTTCCATCCGAACGGTGGTGAAATCGGTCTAGACGCTCAGCGCCCCATGATGCGCGATTTATTGCCTAATCTAATCATGGTTGTAATGGAATTAGGACTCTTGATTTATAAATACCTTTTAGGAGGTTTCCTATGGTAATGTGAGATAATCATTTGATTTTAGACTAGAGAGAGAGACAAAAAAAGAACACATATCTCAAAGAGATTGTGAGAAAAGATTTGTACTCCCTATTAGATTCATAGTAGATTGGTGTGGCGCCCGTGATTTTTTCTCGCGTTGAGATATTTCACGTATATCTTGTGTCTCGTTTCTTTTCTCTGTTTCTATTTTTATTATGCATATGTGATTATTTTGTTCTTCGTTTGGTGATCCATTGTTCTCAAGATCTGTAAGGGGCGTTGTGGGATTGAACATTGTTCATTCGTTATTTTTCAACAACTGGTATCAGAGCCGCAGTTGTGGTAGGTTTTGTTCAACAGATTAGTGCTTAATCTTGTTTGGACAACCTAGGATTTCAGTGGGAGCTATGGGTTCTAAATAAGGCAAACAAAGGATCAAAAAGATTGACGGGTCAGACTTTGTATACTAGAAGATGCGGATAGAGGACTATCTGTATCAGAAGGATCTTTACTGGCCATTGCTAGGTAAAGAAAAAGAGAAAAAGAAGACAGAAGAGTCCGATGAAGATTGAAACGTTCTTGACAAAAAAGCGTTAGGGGTTATTCACCTGTCCCTATCAATGGTAGTCCACCCACAACATATTGAAGGAGAAAACGATATAGGATTTTATGGAAGCATTGAAAAAGATGTATGAGCAACCATCTGCTACAAATAAGGTACATCTTATGAAAAAACTTTTCAACCTATCTATGGCAGAAGGGATTTCTTTTATGTCAGATCTCAATGCATTCAAGATGATTGTTGATCAACTTATCTCTGTGGATATCATGTTTGATGCTGAGATTCAAACTTTGTTGATTCTATCTTAGTTGTCAGAGAGCTGGCAGGGTACGGTTACTATAGTCAATAATTCGACTAGGAAAGAAAAGTTGAAACTGAGTTAGGTTGTGAGTTCGATTTTGACCGAGGAAGTCAGAAAGCATTCGATCGAAAGTTCAAGTTATGGTGCTTTGGGTTCATCCCTAAGCTTCAAGGAACAGAGGGGCAGAAGTTGGAATAAGGGTGGTCAAAATCAGGGTCAGAATCAAAACAAAAACAGGTTGAAGTTGAAGGGCAAGAGTAATCGGGGTAAATCTCAGGTTCGGCCCATTAAGGGTGAGTGCTGAAATTGTGGCCAGACGAGCCATATGTCATAAGCTTGTAAATCACCGAAGAAGGATAAGGATGAGCAGGAGGCTCATGTGTTGCATGATGCACTTATTCTTACTATGAATAGTGATACTGAGTCATGGGTGATTGATTCGGGTGCCTCATTCCACACCATTGCTAATAAGTAGATTCTTTAGAATTATGTAGCAAGGGACTTTGGGAAAGTAAACTTGGGCGATGACGAGCCATGTAGTATTATGGGAAAGGGTGATGTTTAGATTGCGATGTAGGGGTCCAAATGGTGTCGGAAAGATTCAGACACGTTTTGAATTTGAAGAGGAATCTTGTTTCGGTTGGACAGCTTGCAGCAGTAGATTATACTTCTACATTCATAGGGGATGCGTGGAAAGTTTCCAATGGTACCATGGCGGTAGCAAAGGTCTAGAAAATTTTCAGAAAGGCGAGAGTTTCCAATGATACACTTTACTTGACCTCACATGGTAGCGACACACT
>JABCMJ010016021.1:0-22572 GCA_014822125.1 Arbutus unedo
TTATTTTGTTCACCCCTTTGGGGCAAGGGTGCCCATATTTTTGTTAGCAAAGGGGATAGTGATGTACTTTAAATCATGGAAACATTATCCTTTAACTTACTTAAGATCCAGGTTTCCTTTATTTATGTTTTATGAAAAAGTAGGGCGTGACAGATTCATCAATGGCTTTGATAATAGGAGTCATTTCTCCTTTCAGAGTTAGACTAAAGTCTCGATCACATACATACTTATGTTGTTCTAGCAAAGGAATATGAATTAAAGTGTTTTTCACTGTTAAGGCTAATTCTTTTTCGTAAATCTGCATAGGCAAATATTGATAGATAAAATTATTTCCTAGTAGGAAATCACCATGCATATATGGAAAATATATAATCTTTGGAATGACAAATTTGTTATTTTCCATCCAAATAGATATATTTTTTTCCTTAAATTGTATTTCAGTGTTAGCTCTATCTATTCTTGTGACCAAAATAGAGTGTTTCATAAGTATTCATTTTTCTTTAGGAATAGCATTTCATTTACAGGTACAAATAGTAGCCCCTGTATCAATTAAGATATTTAGGGTATATGGTTTATATCCTAAAAAGTTAAAAGTACCCATTACATAGGTATATCTCTTCTTTCCTTGGCTAGGAGAAAAAATTATATCTTCATTTTTTGTCTGAAAATGATAGATTTATACTGCTTGAACAACTTCTTCACCTTTTTGTTTATTTCTATGGGACGTTCCTGACATAATAGGAATCTGCACATTTTTAGTAGCAATAGGTCCATGATTGGGACTAGGAAAATCTTTTTGCCAAACATCGTCTTGTTTGGTTTTATTATGAAGATACAAATTTTTTCCTGAAATTGTTAGTTCAATACTATCAGCAGAGGAATTCTTTCGTTTTTCAACTAAATCTGTCAACAACCAATGCCTAGGGATTTCTAGATCTGTCCAGTTTATCAATCTTGGTTGAATAATGGAATCAAAAGGTCGTGGTTCAAAAATTTTCACCAAATGTTTATCTATGGGTTTCACAGACTTCTCGGGAAATTTAGTTAACTCATGGATTGTTTTCCAATGTATAGCTAAATCGTTGAAATTTGATCTCATATCAATTCCTTGTGTCTTGATTTTAATTCTAACAGTATCCTCCAAATTGGGATCATTTATAGAAATAAAGTAATTTGGTTTAATGTTAAACCAAATAACCCCATTAACTAAATTAGACTGAATGTCCCCAATGATAGATTTTATTGGATCATTAAATCTTTTATCGAAAAGTACAGACAATATAGGACTATCTATCCCTTGTCTGAATAATGCATTAATTCTTACTTGAATTAATCCAATATGGATGTATCTAACATCTGAATATTTCTTTTCCCAACTTGCTACTTTCTTTTTATTAAAAAGTGAAATGTCTACAAGACTTTCTCCAAATAACTGAGCTGTGGTGTTTCCACTATATTGCTCAAAAACTCGTGCTGAGAAAAAATTAAATTTTGAAATTTTATAAATTTCATCTTTTTTGACTTCTTGTAGTTTTTCAATTTTTTCAATTTCTTGATCTGTGAAGAGTTTTTCTTCACTTATCATATCACCTAATCTTAATGTATCCAATTCATTAGTTGGACTAGGTGTTATCAAATAGTCATTATCTGTATGACCTAACTTATTTAACATGAAGATAAACTCTGCATCTGAGGAACTTTCTTTTTCACTATCCATTTCATACAAGATTTCTTCTACATCAGATGGTTCCTCTCCAAATAAAACTTTAAAATCTTGTTCTTCAAAAACTTTTATTATTTTCTTAGCACTTTTTCCTTTTTTAGGACAATCAGGTACATAATGACCTTTTTCATTACAAATAAAACATTGACAAGCCTTTTTTTTTAAGCAAGTGTTTTATTATTTTTCTTTCAAACATATTTTCTCTTTTTCGAAAATTGTTTAGTTTTTGTCCATGGCCTCCATTTAAAAGTCTTCTTTTGTTTTTTTTTGAAAAAGTAGGTTTACAATCAATCTTCCAATTTTCATGTAAAACTTTATCACAATATTTTCTTCTATAGCAGAGTTAGAAATCTAGTTTTTTACCTGTTTCTTAGCCTTTACTTCTAGACATCTGTCTGCTATAAGTCTCATGACTAGATTCATTTTGAATCCTACATTATTTTCTTTTCCTTGTTTTTGAAGGAAATCATAATAGTTTTTAAAACTTAATTCATCCCATGGGCTTGGGAGTTTATGGAAAAACTGATCAAGCCAGTGACCAATAGCTGAAGGTTCTAAATGATAAAAATACTTTTTGAAAGTATTATAGTATTCTTCAAAATAACATATATTACATAACTCAAGTTTGATAAGATATAATTTGCATCGTCTTGCAAATTCTTTTCACTGACAAATCCACAAAAATTTTCTTTTATGTAGATTGCAAAAGCAACTAATATTTCATCATGGGAATTAAAATCATTTAATAAGGTTGCTTTTTGCTGTTTATCCTTATCAAATTTTTTCCACCATTTCAACTATTGCAGCACATCTCCTTGAAGTGTCGCTGCTACGTAGTCAAGAAATTTTTCTTTTGTCCATATATTTCTATAATTTGTTATTACATAGACAAAGATTGTGCCCAGTCGTCTATTACTTGAAGTTGGTCCTTAAAAGGAACGTTAGTTAAGTCTAAATATGTCCCATTTTGGGCCACATTATACTTAAGCAAATCATCTCTTCTAGATGGTTGCGGGTCTGAAGCATTACCTTCTGTTTTGACTTCATTGGTACATAAATATTCAGAGGTATCTGTATTTGAATCATCGTCAGGATGTTTTGGGGGTATCCTATTTGGATCTTGATTTTCAGTCTTTCTTTTCCTAAAGAAGGAGATTCAATAACCATGTTTTCTATATGATTAGTTCAGCTTGTAAAGATATATCATCATCAAATACTATTTCATTGTCAGACATCATATTAATATCATAATGGAAGTAGTTTAACAATTCTTCGTTTTGAAGATATGTCTCATTTATTTGTTTTAAAAGAGTATTTATTTCTTCAACACTTAAATGAGGATCTTTATATAAGTGTCTCCAATACTCAAGTATTTCAACTATATTGTTATACTCAGTTATATTACATTGATGAGAATTCAGGACCTTAACATCTTCGGTACCATAATATAATCTAGGAATTTGATGATCTCCTGGATTATCCATACCGTTGGTGTCTCCAACATGTACAGAGTCTAATTTGACTATTAAACTCTCCACTTTAGACTTTGTGCTTGTTGTTAAATCTATGTCAAGTATTGTTCCAAAATTGTCTATCTTGGACTCAATAGACATTAATTTTGCTTCTAAGTAATTTTGATTTGTGTTTTGATTTTTTTCTAATTTTGAAAACCAAGACCACATAATATCGTTTATGTTATTTAAACTAGCACAAATATTATTAACTACAGCCCCTTTTTTAGGGATATGAACTAGATTTTCATATTCATCTTTTATAATTTCCTTTGTATTACCAATACATGTGATATGATTTTTACTTAGTGCCATCTTAGACCGATGCTAGTACTTAAAATCTCTTAGAAAATGTTTAGTGCCTAAAACTCTCCTAAGGTTTTAATAATCAAGATGAACTAGGTTTAAACCAATAGGAAATATGGGCTTTAACACTTTTCTAAGTATATGGATTTTACAGCAGCTAAAAATGAAACACTAGTTTAAAAGATCAGTTACCCGGAATAATTACAAAGATTTGATGCTTGGTCTTGCCGAAGTTCTTCACCAAGAATCTTTTTCTTTTTTACTTGCTTAGATACAAGGCTCTGATACCAAAACAACAATAAAAAATAGGACAAGAGAGTAGTAATTTCTAGAGAGGCAAAGTAGAATGGGAGAGAGATTTTAGGAAAAATTTGTCGTGCTTTCATTGCTCAACTCTTACAAGTATTTATAACCAAAAAAAGTAAGCTAGTACAAAATAGATAACTACAAGGACAAGAATAGATAAATACAGGAACTAGGGTGGTCTATACTTTTTACAAGTGTCTAGCCACGTGTAAGGTTAAAAAACCATTTTAAGGTGGATATAACAAAGAAAGCTTTGACTGTACTACAGTAGACTCAAAATATCAAGATATGATTTAAGGTGGATAGAACAAAGAAGGCCTTGATTGCACTACAAAAGACTCAAAAAACCAGGAAGCTCAGGAGAAAAAAGAATGCGATTTAGTGGGAAACAAAAATCACAAGTCATGAGCATTCAAGCCTTGAGACTTAGAGATTTGCTCTTATGGGTAGTTTCATATACAAGACTTTGCTCTGGTTTTAATCGAATTCTCTACTAGTGGATGATGAGATTGAATTGCTAGAGATTAGTCAAGATGAGCAAAATCTAACCCGAATCCTCTGAGTTACAAAAAAAAATGACTCACAAGAGTAGGACTAGAAAAAACTACAAACTTCAAAAAAAATTTAAAGCCAAATCGGTCTATCAGAAAATAACCCATTAATGCTTGAGTTTAGTATATTCTGATCGGAGCTACCTTACTACCTATTAGGCAAGGGCAGAATACTAAATTTGAAGAATAAGATGGATAATGAATTGTGAGTTTGACTTTTCTGGTAATAGAAGACGAAAGTTGTCTATAGAAGAAACCCTTCATTGCACTCTTTTCAATTCGTTCTCTGCAGTGTCTGTTTAATTTTGCTATCAACAATGAAAAGCATCCCGAACTTGATGAGTTAAACTATTCGGTAAAAAGTTCGAGATACTTTTCATTGCTGATAGCAATTTTGGTGTCCGTTCGTTATTCTCTACTTTTCTTCTTCCCAGAGCGGGTGGTATATTATTATTGATCATCATTTTCTATCCAGATAAGCAAATATGAATATAATTTTGTCCAAATTTGTAGAATAAAATTGATGCGCGAAGACCCAGGGATTTTGTCACAGTAGGGTTCTATGCACTGTGTAGGCCCATTTCGAACCCCATAATTTAATATTTATCGTTCATTTTGTTTGATTTGTCTAATTTATTTTTTATACTGAAAATAATATTAATTGACTATCAAAACCTATGTAAACGAACCACATTTTTTCGTAAGTTTTGATTTATAATAGAGAATCCTCCGTATTTTTTCATTTCTCAATGAGACTAGAAACTCGTTCTCTCATTTATTTATGGGAGAGTTTTAGATGATTGATTGAACAACTAATTCTCTATATAGAAGACAAGTTGGAGATATCTTCATAAACTTTGCTTGTATTTATGATTTAATATTAACTTTAAAAACTATTTTTGCAAGTTATTAAATACTAGGTATCGGGTTGCAGGGCCGTAGCTGTAACATTCTCAATAGTATTTTTATTGTAACTTAAATAGTTAATTTTGATTTAAATGGTGTGAATATTGCAATAACTACTGAGGTTGTTGATGGTAGTAACATCGGATCTAAGACCAATCCGTCGAAGACCAAACTTGAAATTTCATCTGTGATAGCACCTGTTGTTGCACTAATTTCTACTATGATTCTCGGAGTCCAATTTTGTTCACATTATTGTAAATCCTACAAAATTTAAATTAATAAATATAATTTTTTTTATCAATTTATGCATGACTTAGTTAGATGTATTGAACTTTCATCAATGCATTTTATTTGATTGAATGAGAATTGTTTTACATGAATTAATTTGGACTTTCATAATTTTTATAGAAATATGGATTGTACATGCATGGTTGGACCAAACCCACTCTCCTTCCCCATAAGCCAGCCCATTTTTTCTTGGTTAGGCCCAAGCCAACATAGTATGCCTGTTTTTAAACTAAGCCCATCAGCATTCTAGGTTGGCCCACTTTTCTTGCTGGCCCCAAGACCCAAAGACTCGACCCATGTTCCTTGGACACCCTCACACACAATAATTTTCTCTGCCATCATCAATTCACAAGGCCTAAATGTTGGAAAATCTCAGCCAAAATCCTCCTCACATGGTTGACAGCAGAGCTTCTCTTTTTCCCTCCAATGGGTCTTCTTCTTCCTTCTCCATGCACACCTTCTCTTTCCTTGCTGTCATGTTCACAACCAAACCTATCCCTTGGCCCATGGTTTTGTTTTTAAAACCCCCTTCTCTTCACATGGCTGCTGCCCATTTCGTCGCAGAGCCTTTTCCCCCTTCAATGGAGGTCCCTCCCTACCTTTGTATTTCCCTCACCCAACCTCCCTAGTAGTCTACAATTGCTGAAGATTTCTCTTCCTCAAACATCATGGCCAGGGCCAGCCCGAGATTTTGGGGCCCTAGGTAAAATTTAAAAATGGGACTTTATATATATTAAATTTAAAAATAGGACCTTTTATATATATATATATATATATATATATATATATATATATATATATATTAAATTTAAACTAATAAAAAATATTTTTAATGGTCAAATTTTACATTTAATCATTATTTAGTAATCTATTTAGCCTTATTTTGACACAAAAATAATATTTAATTTTTTTTTAAAATTTTACTTTTTTTTGTTCGTATTCAATTGTGAAATTAAAATAATAAAAAAGCACTAATGATATTAGTAAAAAAAATATATTGAAATCCGATTTTTTTTCTCAAATATGTTGTATTTTTTATAATAACTTCAAGCGAAATAAGAAAAATATAAGATCATTTGTTAAACGAAAAAGAGGAGAAATTTTTTTAAAATAAAAAATAGAAACATATAACATGTCTATAAATTTTTATTAGTGAGACTACAAAAAAAATAACTTGTATAGAATGATATCATATTTAACATGTATTTCTAACTTATATTTTATTAAATAAATTTGATGAAAAGAAATAAAAGAATATATGAGTGTATTTGAAACTATTTGTTACAAAAAATCTGTTTCTTTATGTGGCTAAGAAAATTTGAACACTTAACCTGTTCGTTAAAGATAAAACTTCTTATCATTGAAGTTTTTTGCTTTTGTATTGTTGAGGGGTGACACATAAAATATTTAATACTTACTTCAACTTTGGAATCCTAAAAATAGAGCTTAAAACAGGGACCCATTCAAGCTCAAATTCATCTCTACCAAGGTAAATAACTCCCTAGCCTTTCTCTAATATGTGCTATAAATCCTCAATTGAGCTTTACGAAGCTCCTAAGAAACAAACCTAGCTTTGATTTTTTTCTTCAGAAGACGACTATCTAGTAGGATGCCAACACCCCTCAACCGGATGAATATGTATTCTGGACCATTTTTATTTCTGTAATATGGTACCTCAATCGATTGCCACAACCCAATCATCCAGACGAGCTTCTATTTTGTTGCTTACTTGTACTACAAAATCCATACTTCAACTGGATGACCCTATCTCATCCATTTGAATGAGCCGATAATTTGTAACTTGATTGTACTGTAAAATTTATACTTCATCCGGATGCCATGAATCATCTAACCAGATGAACTTGCATGTTGTGTCATATTTTGTACTAAAAATTTAGACTTAATCCTGATCACTTGTACCATCCAACCGGATGAATTTGCATTTTGTTTGTTACTTTAAATATTTTATCCTGATGCCATTTATCATTCATCATGATGCGACTTCGCCCTGTACCGTATTTTATATTGAGAATTTATACCTTGACTTGTTCGCATTACCTCATTCAACCGGATAACTTTACTCTTTGTAATTTATTGTGTACTAAGGACTCATACTATAACCCGTTGACACTTCATTTCTCAACTGTTAGCCACGTAATTCATTCGGATAAGTTTACCTTCAGCATACTATTTACACTGTTAGGTTATACCCAACCGGTTGATTCTAACCCATCCATCCGGATAAACTGACCTTCTGAACCTTATACTTTGCCCTGTTAGACCATATCTCAACCAAATAACTCTATTCTGTTAAACTAGATAACTTGACCCTATGTTTTATAGATTAGTACTGTGAACACCTAATCCATCTAGTATCATAATGCTATTCCAACCGATTAAGAGTACCTGCACCTTAAACACTAGACCTTAACCATGATATGAGCTTTCTATATTTTCGTTAGATACACCTTATATGCATGGGCAACTTTTTAATCACTTGTCAATGTACTTGCTTTATTAATGATTTATATGGCAATGTGTTAACATAACGTTAAGCATATGAACTCGTCAACTCAGGGACATTGTGGACATAGTACACGATAAGTAGATGTCAAACGTAGTAACTCACGAGTCATGTAATGAAAAATAAAATTTTTGAAATCATCGACAAAGATAGACTCGAAAAATAATTTTACTCATTGGAAGAATGTGTTAGGATGTCTTTAGCCATGATATGATTTGAGCCGAAAGAGTGATTGGTACCATGAGGTGATTTGCCGAACTACGTCTTTAGCTAAATTGGTTGTTAGCCGTGTCATGTATTAAACTAAATTATGTTGTGAGCCGACTATGTGCGTAAGCTGTGTCATGTCTTTTAAAATAAAACTTAGTGTGGGAGAAGGAGGTAGAAATTCTAATGTGAGGCACGATGCACGGGAAGCATAACGTCCAGGAGCATAATGATTGGAAACATGGTATACGAGTGCTAATGATTGGGATGAAAGATTGACGATGGTCGAAGAATTGCTACAGGCGAAGGTTGCTGCAGGATTAGAAATGGCAATGGAGGAGTTGCAGAGAGATTGTGGGAAGAGAAGGGTGACTTTCTCTCTCCCTTGAGGGATATATACGCATTGGATGCGAAGCGTCGCGTGGGAAACGAAGCACCACACATCTGAGCCATTCGTTGTCAACCATGTGGCAAGATCTTAGAAGGTTAGTAATTAATGCGCTTAAAACGACACGTTCGAAGGTGAAACGATGGTTTGACACACGACTAATTGGGGATTGCCATGTGTTAGCATAGTTCTAGCTTTATCAGTTCGGCCAACACTTGTCAATCAATCGTCCGCCAAGCCGACACTTGATTGAGGGCTATTGTAGTGGAATGAATTGTCAAATCGACCCCGACCCAAGTGAATGGGTCGAACAAACAAATTGAGCCCAAACAAGTTGACTGTGTTAGTAGCGTGGGTCTTCGACCAATGTGATACCGAACAGATATTATGAAGGCCAAGTTGGGGCTGACACATATGGACCGGGTTGATAGCGTAGACTTCGGCTGACATATTTTCGAATGAGCATCCTTTAAAGACCAATTGATCGAAGGGTGTGGCTCGGTGCATGGGCCGTCACCATGCCAAATGATCGGGCTGCCATTCGGCTAAGGCGGTTAGAACCTTATAGAGCGGCATGAAGCCTTGATAGAAAATTATACCATTTTGGAAAGCTCTTACTTAGGAAATCTTTATGCTCTAAGAAAATAGCCAGATTTGACAACGAGCAATAAGAGAAGATCCCAAGATATTCTGTTACACCATAATAAGGTGTTCGATCGCTTATATATAAGGGATAACAAAGCAAAATCAAGTATGCAATCAATTACAAGTGCAAACACTTTTGTGTTTTTATTTTATGTATTCTAACTTAAGTATCAGAGTGCCTTCAAGCTGAAAATAGTATAGTGGCACTAATTCGTTATTCCTTGCATAGGCTTCAGGGGCAACACGAATCTTGGAGAAAGAATTAGATCAGGATAGGCGGATCATCATAACCCTACAGACCGAATCATATGATCTCTAGTTACGACGGATTAATAGGTTCGATATGTCTTCATTTGCTTGATTTGTCGGAGACAGCCTCAAATCCTAGTGGTTACTTAAGAAAGGAAATTACCGGTCAAACACCAATAAAGATCACGCGTTGGTTGACGGCCAACGAATTCCGATCGGGAAGCCCACACATGCTCTAAATGGTCTATTAGTCTAGCTCATGACAGAAGCAAACTGCTGCTGAGGGGGTGATATGTAAGCCCCTCGTGGGTCCGACTTATACTACAATTTTATAATATAGTTTTGTCATAAATACATTAAAAATTGTGACAAATTATGTATCTTGTACTATTTTGGCTAATTTTTTTCAGGAGTCGTTTTTTTATTTGAAGTATATTTTGAGATTTGGGGAGGGTGAAAAGTGAAAGGGATAAGATTGAGAGAGAAAGGGTAGGCATAATTTTTTTGGAAAGATATGAAAAGATAACCATCTAGAATATGTATATCTACGTGCTTCTTAAGGATCTGTAAAGTATAGGATAAGAATTGAAAACTATAAAAAAAAAAAATAGGGCACCTCTCGTGAGAGGGAAATCTTTATATATTATTCGAAGGTGTTTTTCTCATTTTCTTTTTTAAATTCTAAAAATTTCACAGGGCACCTCTCGTGACTCCTTACTCTCTCCTTCCAGTCTTTAGAAATGGAAAGTATTAACATAATTCTATCTAAAAATAAAAACGGAAAAAATTTAAAAGCTAAGTCAAAACACCCGATTTTATTTCCAATGTATTATTTTCTTATGAAATTTTGGACTCTCAATTAGCCAGTAAGTAGGAAATAAAATTCCTTTGAACTCGTAATAGTCATATATATGAGTATCTAATTTTGTTATTAAGTATTTTTTTGAATATCAAATTGAATCAAATATCAAAAAGAAAAACTTCGAAGAATAAACCATGATCAATCTCTCTTTTGAGCAATCTCTCTTTTGAGCTTACTAATTTAACAAGAAGTTAGATTTTATTTTCAAATTATTGTAATTCAAAGAGCTCATCTAAAATTATTTAGGCAACATGAATATTTGTTTACTGATCAAAATAAAAATATGAGATTTTTCTATAACAGACATGATGAATCAGTCTATTTTCTGTGGATCCTTTTTTATTGCGTAAAAAACAATGAATATTCACTTCTGATCACAAAAAACAAAATGGATATTACATTATAAAGGCACTAATATTAATTAGGGGTGTACATGGTCCGGATTGGTGTAGTTCCGTAGGAATTTAATAACCAGATCATTCCTAATTGTCTGAGAAAAATGTGAACTAAAACCTAACCATTATCAAGGTGAAACCTAACTAAAATCAATCCTCAATTTCGGATCGGATCAATGCAGTTCCTGGTTCTATCCGCAAAATAGCAAAAAATTTCACACCAGTAGAATATCACAAAATAGCTCAAAATTTTATTAATATTTGAATATCCAAACTACCAGTCTATCACCATGCTCACTATGAAAAAAGATCGAACAACCCTCAACATAGTCTAATCACCATTGAGATAATTTGATGCCTTAATGGAATGAACTAGGAGAGAGAGAAAGAGACATGAGAGACTAATAAATAAGAATACAACCTATTTAATATGATTATATTTAATAACCTTGTTATGTATTGGAGTCTCCAAAACTTGGAGAGTGGGTAATATTCTTGGGAAAAAACAGAAAATGGAAGGTTTTTGCTTGAAAAGTAAAAATATTTTTAGGAAGTGGAGTAATATTTTATTTTCTTAATTACTTAAGGAAAGTTGTATAGTCAAATTATTTTATTTCCTCAATTACTGATATATATATGTGTGTGTGTGTGTGTGTGTAGGTATATATATAAATTTATATACTCATTATAAACGGTTCCAGTTCGGTTCGAACTGCGGATTGATAAAAAAAACTAATTACCGAACCAATATTTACAGTTTTTACTTTTTTAGAATCAGAACCTGACCACTAGACCATAGAACCAAACCAAAATGAACGGTTAGATCGGTTTGGTCCGATTTTTTGGTTTTTCGAATTTTCTTAGACACTCCTAATATTGATGTAATCACTCTTCGTACATTGCACGTGCATACAACTTGTTTGTAGTAAATAATTGAAGAGAATTATACCAATTTGAAGCTAGTAATTAAAGAAAACAATAAGGACCCTTAATATAAATCTCCATAAAAGCAAATAAAGGGAAATGAATATATGAAGGATAGGAAAATTAGTGTTGGAATGGCATTCCAACATCACAACCTCACTCTCCAAACACCCTCTTAAGGATGGTGTTCGGGACTTTGCCTCGACTAATCTCTTAGGTATATGTAGTTTCCTCTCCCACATACCAAGTAATTGTCTCAGTACTTGATTCAAATGAAATTACCCGATTTATTTTTTTTGTCTCTCAAAAGCACATTTATCCTTTTCATTAAACTATGTGATCCTCTCATAATAGCAACACTATGACAAAGTTGATGGCTTTCAATGATGCTGAGAATCTGGGCCATCAGGAGCAACTCTATCTGTATGCGCCGTTGGTGTTTCCTTTCTACCTTTCATCTTCGAGAAATCAAACCCTAATTCACGTAGAATACGCTTGCTATCTATTGATCTCTTTTGCATGCTGTCCAGACCGCGAAAGCTAGTTGCTGTAGAATTTATCACTTGCGCAAACAAAATGAGTAAAATGAAGGTCGAGACGCGAACAATGGTCAAATTTTCCATTTTCTAGCTAAACTCTTGATACAAAGCTAATAAGAAGGGAGCTAACAGCTTAAGCTATATCTTGACAAATGAAGTATCATGGCAAGTCTAAGTTCCAAAATATTTATAGTGAAACCTCAAGGGAAATGCCAAAGGATGCATGCAAAAGTTATAGTGCTATTGCCTCTTTTGTCTTTAGAGATGGAGTTGCTTTTCTTACAATTCCATTAGCACAAAATGGCTGAACCCTAATTTTCTTATGTCTCCACTCAACCTAGCTCCTATGGGTTTTTGGTGATTCTATATCTTCAACTTCTTCCTCTTCTTCCTCTTGGTTTCCTTGCATCACCAATAAATTAAACAATAAAATAAAATCAATTGTGAAAACAAACCATCATAGTTTTTTTATTCCCTAGTTGCTTGTCTAGTCATTCTTTGATCCTCAATAGCATCTTTAAATAGTCCTAAAACATGAAGTAAAGGTAAAATAAAATATAAAAAGGTAAACTACATTGACCTTCCCTGAAGTTTCTATAAATAGAGAAACATCCCCTGAATATAAATGCTTGATCTCACCCTACTTTACAAATTATTTAGCAGGTTTAATTTTCTACAAACACCGTTAGTCTTAATCCATAAAAAATTAAAATGTCCCTCTTTAGTCTTTTAATCTCTCGTTTTATATATATTTAGTCTATTTATGTGCGTGCAATTAAAATATATATTCTATAGTTATGTATACGTTGGTATAACTTAAAATTTTGAAATTAAATTAAACTTGAATGATATTTTGATCAAGTTAATTTGTATAAATAAATATGCATTTTGTATATTGACAATTATTTTCTCTTACAAAAGTTATATTTATCACTTATTGTACATTGTTAGCTTTGTGTTTTCTATAAATATTTTACCGAATTAAAGTACATATACATCTTATTAAAAAAAAACGTCACGACTTTTAATTTAACTTATGTTTTTTTTAATTTTTTAATTTTCTATTTGAGATTTAAATGCTGAAATTAAATTAAATTTAAGTTATATTAATCAACTTTATAAAATTACTTACACATTATGTTTTGATAACCATTATTTACTTGCATAAACAATGATATTTTTTACTCAATGAATCTAGTTATGCCTATATGTATTTATCTAATAAAAGACATATCATTTATATTCTAATCTATCATATCATGAAAACAATTCTCATCAGTTAAAAAAAAGCCAATGCAATCTACCTATAACATAATGATGTTTATTTTGTTATTAGAACATGAAATGTGGACTTTGGTTGTTTTGTGTATCTATTTTTATAAAATATTTTTGTAATTGGAATCAGTTTTTCTGAATCTACAAGTTTGGTTTTTCTTTTTTTTTACTTTCTACATAAATTTTATCTATAATTGGTATACGTACATTGCCAATTCATCATTCTTATATATAATATAAGTGTTATAAAAAATTTAATAAATAAATAAATTACACTTTTCCTTATATATTTTTTTGTATATATGAGTACAATACACATGTTTTTATTCATGCACACATAAATAGACTAAACATATACAAAAATAAGAATAAAAAAACTAAATAGGGGTATATATTTTATTCTTCTATCAATCAAAACTAAAGGTTTTTTGTCGAAAGTTAACGGCATGAAAAATTTGTTAAATAATTTATAAAGTAGAGAGACCAGTGCATTTATTAGAAACTCGGGAGAGATCTTTATATTTGTATTTTACCCAATATAAAAAAACACGCAAGGACATGGATCGCTTTAAATTCTAGCGGCTATAACAAAATATTGAATGTGAAGATAAGTTGAATCGGGTCATTTTCTAGTAAAATAATCCCTCTTATTCGACATCCGAATCGCCACAACTGTTATGCCCAGTTTTAGAGTGCTTTTCCATGTAATCGTGCATGATTCTTTTTGTTCAAAGCAATGCTGCTTTTGACTCCTTAATACATAATTTATTCAAAGTGGAAGGTATTGTACCAAGACAAGACAGTGTGCCAAGACCAATGAATAATTTACTCACATTGATTAATAAGGTTTCTCCGCTTTGTTTTTTTCTTGTCAATTTGCTTATTTATTGAAAAGTAATATTAGGAACACAGATATTTCGGACACAAATATATTCGGAACCGTTTGACAAATGTAAAGCCTTCAATAATTTGTGGACTCAATGTGCATCGAACTATTCCCGGACACATTTATATTTAAATATATCCAAAACATCTGTGTTCTTAAACTTTTTTTTTATTGAATTAATTTGCTTACCTGACTAACAGTGTTTTGTTTGTTTACCAGCACAGAATCCTGATGGAGCTTCCAAAAGAACTAAAGGACGCCAAGCAAAACAAAACAAAAAAGACAAGTGGATATGGAGGCTAAAAGTTAATCTTCCTTTATTAGAAAATTGTAACCATTCTAATTTCAACCAGCCAAAACATATGAGTATAAAATTTGGCCTATAGTCTAATGGATCTTTCGACAAACTTATAGAGTGATATATATATATATATATATATATTTTTTTTTTTTTTTTTTTCTCATCATTTTTTCACAGTACCTCTTCATTAATGGAGAGGTCAACCTGTGTTTTCTTTATTGGAAATTTTTTTCAGACACACTACTAATTATTGAGGACCCTCACATACATTCAACGGTTCCTGATTTTATTATTTTTCTTTATTACTGGAGGTTCAATCAAATTACTATGACAATATTATTATGTATGCATCCCTTAAATTAAAAGAAATTAATAATAACAGATTTATATCTTCTCTTCTAAATTCACGATATTTTTTAATTTATTACGAACTTATACAATTTTAACCAAAAATTATGAATTTCTAAGTAATTCTGCTGATTTCCAGCAGATGTATTGTGTGTCTTGATGGCTGAAGAGTTGAAGATTCTTCCCAAGATGTATTGTGTGTCAATCCAATTTTGGGTTAAGCAAAACCATCATTCTGCGGGCTTTCTTTCGTAAACATCATTCTTGTAAATCTCAGGTTATGTTTAGCTGGATGTAATCAACTCTATATATAATAGAAGTTAGTTTTATAGATTTACGTTATAATAGAATAGTTATTGTAATATAATTGGGATTGTCAAGTTTAGTTCACCAAAAATCAAAGGAATAATTATTTCAATGTAAATCACCGTTCACTCAAATGAAAAAAAAATAAAAAAAAATACCCATTCCATTAGAAATTTATGTAATCACCGGTCTATTTCATTCTTTTTTAGTGATGAGATAAATACACTAATATTTTTTTAATTCATACAAAAATATGATTATATTAGTTTTGTAGTTATAATGAAAAATCAAACCATCTTCTTTATTTGCCCCTCTTTCGCTCATTCCATAAAGATCTTCAAGTGTTCGCCCTCCACCTTAATTGACCTACCCTTCCCAGAGAACCCATGTCATCTCTCTTCTCTTGCACTCTTTTGCCGCAACGCCCCGAATTTGCAAAGACGTTAGTGTTAAAAAGAATTTTAAATGAGCAAAATGATTTTTATTTTATTTCATAAAAAAATAAGAGTTTGATTACAACTATTGAAATAAAAAGAAATTATATTACCATTTAAGAATTATTACCTAAAATTTAAACTAGGTAAATCAAGGTACAAGCTGATCTTTCTCGGGTAAGTTGTCTTTGGTGCCTTGGAAGTAGAGTTCATCCACGCTATCTTCGACACCTACCGTAAAAGGCCAGGAGTAGGAAAATTGCATCATGAACGATAAAGATTAGCAAATAAATCTTACCCGTAAATCTAATTTATGCAATATACTACATAATACATGAGTAATGACATAAGCAGGAAATAATAAGCTATAACATCAAATAAGTAAGTAACACATATAAATCAAAGTGAAACACAAATAATAATTTCTCTCAAATCAATGTCTATATCCAGTTTCTAAGTTCTAGACATCATATCTGACAACTTTCATATATGTCAAAATCTATTTTAATTTTCCAAGTTTCGGGTCAACACAAGGGTTGCCTGTCAAAATTATAAATTAGTCATGACGTTCCTGTCTGATATGGTCATGACCCCTATGCTAAATCATGTTCCCGACCACCGTGTTTCCAGCATTGGCTCCCATCCGATATGTTCTCAACTATTATGCTCCCGGCCATTATGCTTTTCATACGTCATGCCTCACATCAAAAGCTCTACTTTCTTTTACATCAATATGTTTTGTTTTAAGAGACACAACACGGCTTACGAACATAATCTAGCTTACGACATAAATTGGCTCAATACGTGAGCAGAGTGGCTCACGACACTTCAAGGTATCAAAAAGTAATTTAGCTCAAGCCATATTACGGCTAAAAACATCTTAATACATCTTCAGAGTCATTTTCTTTCTCAATTGACGTGTTCTGAGTCTTTTAAAATTTTATGATTTTGTTCAAAATCTCGTGACCAGTGATGTCCAATGTCAACTTATCGTTCTAGACTCCAAGATTTTGCATCATCAATTATCCATAATCAGATTCCATCCACAAGCAGTATTTAAGCATAGGTTCACAACTAAGCATGCGAAATAGGACCTTTAATCAAGTAATTACACAAGTAGAAAATGAATTAATCAACCATCAAATATGGGATAATAAGGATCGAATCATAATATGGTATGTAGGTTGAGGGGCCCAATGTTCAAGTTTTCCTATTAAAGAAAAAATTGCACAATTTTGAAAAGGTGTGCGGTCAGGGTATAGGGTGACTAGTGCAGGTGACTGGAACATGTGACCAGCACGAGCGACCGGTTGGAATTGAGGTGTTTGGTAAGAATTAACCAGTCAAGGTTAGGGTGACTGGTCAGGTTGGGTTCTCAAATGAAACATTAATAATATCATACTTGTCAAGGAAAAGGGGTGATGGATACTCCACAGTCAACAGTCAATGGTCAACATTCAAGCTGGTCACAATAATAGAATTTGACAATCAGGTGATCAAGGCAACCGGTCAGGGTAGATAGCCCAACAACAATCAATGAGTGACTGGTCAAAGTGACTAGTCAGGATAGTTCAACAAAATGTTCTAGTCGTTAAAGCTAACTGACCAGGATACAAGAACGACCATTCAGGTTAAAGTCAACAATTGGTCAACAATCAATGTGGTGATTGGTACAAGTGACCAGTCAAGTTGGTCGAACCAAAATGAGGCAGTAGCTAAATCTTACAAGTCAGGGTCAAGGGTGACTGATCAAGCAAGTTTCTCCTTCGAATTTTCAACTGGGTTTCATTATCAATGGAGCTTCGTGAAGCTTGATTCCAAGGTCTAGAATATAAATTAAGGCATAAGGAAGGTATATTTACCTTGTAGAAGCTTGATTGAAGATCAAATTGATGGATCAAAGCACCAAATTGAAGAGTTTCAAATGAGATTTTCCCCTCTCTCTCTCTCTCTCTCTCTCTCTAAAACTAAAAATGAACTTTAAGTTCTCACTTGCTCACTCTCTGGAAACTTAATTCTTCTGATGAAAATGCGAAGATTGGAGAAAAGGGGAGGGGTTTATATAGGGAAAGGAGGGAAGTGTGAAAAATAGTAACACATGGGATGGACTGTGGAGGTTGAATAGCCATGGTTGCCATTAGTGAGAGAGATTTTGGCTGCCAAGATTTTCAGAAACATGTGGGTAGAAGGGTGGTTTTAAGATCAAACCATGGGTAAAGGTTTGCTGAAGAAAGAGAGTGGTATGACTTGAGTGGAGCACAAGAGAAGAATTTCTATTGGAGGGTTAACGATTTCGCTCAAGGAAAATTCTTCATCAAAGATTTCCAACGTGAGGGAAAAATAGAGAGCATGTGGGTGAATGATGGTGTGGGAAAATGTCACGCCCCCATTTTCGAACAAGATAAATAATCATATTTACTATCAAACCTCACATTATCTCAATAATAATTCTCAAATCACTTGTTCATTGATCATAAGTAAATCGTTAATCAAAGCATTACATTTCAAAAGGAGTATCCTAGCCCATATAACCCAAGATAACAAGTTCAAAAGTTACAATGTGATTCAAATTCTAATACATAAGTCTAACAAAATAGGACTTAGTTTACATCTTTCAAAAATCAAAACTAAAGATGACATATAACTCCTATGATGCAATCTCTCAAAACATGCATCATCATGCAACCCATGCATTCCACCTCATGGCTTCGGAACTGCACCTGAAATCAAGGGATGAGCCACAATGATCAGTAGAGATATCTAAACTAATACTATATGAATATGCAATGATATGGCATGCTTCATGAACAATTCATAATAATATGCATAAGATATTAAATTCATATGTCACAATTCCTATCGCAGCATTTATGATGATATCCCGCTAAGTCGTTTACACTAATCACTCCACAGTCCTCATATTGATTCAAAAGTTACCACTCCAACTACCACATCACCGACGGTGGCTAGACAATATCGAAATCCACTAGCACATTTCCGAATGGAAGCTATACAACTTACACCTAGCATATCTCTCGTCGAAGGCTAACCGTCACACTATGTGAATGCAATTGACAAGTTACAGTTCAATGATCAAACCCACAATATTCACAACATAAGATTAATTCAATAAACACGCGTAATTCATCAAAGGAAAGCTCAAAACAGTTGATATATTATCTAATAAAAACTACGATCTAAAACCATAATCAAAGAGTCCAAAACCTCAAAACCAAAGTCAAACTATCAAGCAAAGTCGTCCAATAGGTCGCTAGAGCAATCATAAAGTTGGTAGATAACCCTTAAAAATAGTGTAAGTCGTTGGACCGGTCACTGGAGCAACTCTAAAAAATATAACGTGGCCAAGCGATGTCCAGGTCGCTTGAGCGACCTACTCGATCTCTAGTTTTCTATGGCAAACCACATAATCGTCCAAACACCTCAAACTCAAAAATACATGAACAAATGTGATGCTAACCACCAAACCTAGTATAAACATATAAAAAAAGTGAAACATTTCTATCTCAAGTTTTGAATCGAAAGATTTGATGAAATGAGCAAAATCCTAGGTTTAGGTGGATCTCCAAGCTTCGAATTCTTCCTTTCCGAGTTTTCCCGCACGATCAATTACCGGATGCTTGTTACATACGATGTAACCTCGCAATGCCTTGAAGAAAATAGCAAATGGTGAATTGGATCTTGGTCAAGGGTAGAGAGAAGGAGGAGCTAGACTTAGAGAGAGAGAGAGAGAGAGAGAGAGAGAGAGAGGGGATATGCGAGAATGAAAATATTTCTAAGGCAACAAGACCCCCCCCCCCCCCCCCTTCTTAGCCCAAAAATCTGATTTTTACAAAAAATAAGGGTCCCAAACCATTAAACATCTCACGTGACGCACGCGTGATAAAATGTAAGTCCTCGAGCTCAAGTCCCGTAACTAAAATTCCGTAACTCAAATCAATAAATCAACTGAATATCCCGCAACATAAATTTTAAATGATTAGTTAAAATTTAAAATTTTCCAGGCCTTTACAAGAAAACACTTTAGTGTTGGTGTATCCATCATAAAATAACCAAATAGGATGGGAGTTGGGCCAAATAAATGCTGATTGGACTCGAGAACAATATGGGCCAAAAAGGTTGGTTAAAATGGGCTTCCAAGGAGGAAAGGTCCAAATGGGTTTGTGTTAATCTAATATGCCTATACAACTTATATTATACATAAATTATGCAAGCCTAAATAAATTCATGCACGCAAATTTCTTAGTTACTCATTCAATCAAATGAAAATACATTTATGTAAATCTTTATTTATTTAAGAAATCTAACTAAATTATATATAAATTGATAAAAATTTATCTTTATTGATTTAAATGTTGTGAGTCCTTATAACCTATCTCCCTTAACGAATTTTTTCCTCGAAATTCAACAAAAAAAAGGTCTGACGAGTTGCATATCGCGTTCTTCTTTCCCATGCAAATTATTCGAAGTTCTTGGGGTGTCGCCAAGTGAATTTCCTTCCTTCCTAGTACTTCTCGTTGTTGGTTCTCCTTTTGATGACTCGTCTAGTGAATTGTGCTACTGTGTCGGGTGTTAGGTACTTCTTGACATTGGCATATGGAATGTGGGTGGTGGCAATAGTGTGGTCTCATCGGTGATTCGGCTCAAGATATTTATCTCTCAAGAAGACGAGGTCTCTAGAGTCAAAGGAGTGAATCTTTCTGAAAGAGCTACACCACGTCAAGTGTGATGACTTGAGATTCAAGAAAGAAGTTGTACGAAATTCAACAGAGACATTGGTTTTGTGATTTCAGATGGTAATCAATCTAGTTATTTGTACTGAAACTACGTCAGCTAAACGTGTTCCAAATCAAGTATCTAGCTATAGTTACCTAACAAAGTTGTCATGGTATAAGAATATCTAACAAGAAATCTTGTTTCATTAAAAGGATTGTATTGTTTTGAGAAAATTTAAAAACGAAACAATTTATAAGGATACCCTCTCGAGAAAAGAGGAGTGTCATATTGCTTGAATGTTTATTGATTTTAATAAACTAAGTTCGACGTGGGTTGGTGAGTTTGAGATTCCGTGAAGATGAAGAGGCAATTTGTGAGGTGGTAAGAAAATATGATACGTGAAACGGATGGGTGTTGCCAATTGATCAAGGGAAAAGGGAATCATGTGAAGCTAATGGTAAGTCTCGTCTATCCCCCTTAACTAAGAAAATCCTCCCCGGCCTCTCAAACACTAAATTTAAGAATTTTTTGATTCGTCTTCAATAAAAAATTAAAAATATGAATATGCATATTGTAAATAAAGAAATCATTAGTACAATAATTAATTAATTTTTTTAAATATATACTACCTATTTTCAATTATTTAAATTAATCTACTCATAACTAATAGGAAAAACTAAGAATATTTTATTGAAAGAATAGAAAAATTTGACAAAAAAGAAGAGGCCGAGGTGATGTATTCAAGTTGATTTTTATTAAAGTTAAAATCATTAAAAAGTTTATTTTGGGAAACAATTATCATCTTTCTATTAGTATATATAAATATTGATCCTCACAGTACTATTTTAGATTTTTGGACGTTGAAAACTTTTCAAAAGAAAACATGAAGAGTATTGAACTCAAGGTACCAAGGTACAAATGCAATAGCTCTATCGCTGCACACAGATTTATACAATTATGTACGTATATAATATTTATTACAATTTTTAAAATTTGGGGGCCCTATACGTGGGATAAAAAAACTGGGGACCCAAGGTGATGAGCTGGTGGACCTATGTCTTGGGTCGGTCTTGGGTATGTTGCCTTCTAAGTCTCAAGTTCGAAATATCTCAAGTGCTATTAAGAGGGTATTTGGCCACCTCTTTTTTGCATTTTTTCATTTCTATTTTTGAATTTTAACTGTTTGGGAGCCACATTCTCAAAAGGAGGTTTAGACTTTAGGAGGTTCGAAATCTCTCAAGTTCTATTAAGAGGATGTTTAGCCACCTCCTTTTTGTCTTTTTTCATTCCCATTTTTGAATTTTGACTGTTTAGGAGCCACATTCTCAAAAGAAGGTTCTACATTCTCAAAATGCAGAACTCATTCTCCATTTTGGATTTTAGGATAAAAAACTCAAAAGGAGGTTTAGACCTCTTTTTTGCATTTTCATTATACTACTTTTGTAAAATACATTCTGCACATTTTTTCCAAACACTCCTTCCAAATTCAAAACCCATTCTGCCCATAATTCAAAAAACCAAAAAGTCTAAAATGAAAAGTTAAAAAATAGGTTCCCAAACACCCCTTAACTCTTATGGGGGTCAGTCCATGTAAAGCAAAAATCCTAACTTTAAATAAGGTCTCTGCAAGTGGACAAAAACATTGGTCCCCCGAAGACTAATCAACATTAAATTGGAAGTAATTCTAAAGCCGACTGGATATGTTGGCTATCAAAAAAAATTTAAGTGAATGTTCGATCGTCCTCTCTTCAAATCTTCTTCGTCTCCATCTTGGTCCTCTATGATGATCAAGATATCTAAAACGAGATAAACTAAAAAGTTGTGATGTGTCGATATACTTTTCAAAAGGTAATAAAATCTTTTTATATGGTTTAAATTGAATAGAACACTATATAATATTAACTCACGACAAAGTTAATACCATCACATATATTTTGATAAGAATAGAGTCTGATTACATTATC
>JABCMJ010016023.1:0-11961 GCA_014822125.1 Arbutus unedo
CTATGCTATATAGATAGTATTCGCGCAGAGAGCACACAGGCCTATTAGCTCAGTTGGTTAGAGCGTCGTGCTAATAACGCGAAGGTCGCAGGTTCGAGACCTGCATGGGCCAAATTTTGTTTTTTCAGATTTTCACACATAAATTCAATGGTTTTTCCTACTAAATAATTTGCCTCCCAAATTGTGCGAACACACTTTTCTACGTCTCGGCGAGAAAACTTAATTTATAATCTAATTTTGTTCACCCTTTTTTTTTAAAATCGTCTATTTTGTTCCATTTGATTTCTTTAGTTTTCACGAAAAAATTTAACTCAATCAGATATCGATAAGTGTTTGATTTAAAAATTTAGTTTTTCTCAAAAAAAATGGGAGTTGAACTAGTGCCGGGATACTTATTGATTTTCAATTGAATTGAATTTGTTCGTGATAACTAAAAAAATAAAATTGAACAAAATAAACAATTTTAATCATCAAAGTAGTCCTAAACGGAAGAGGGTGAACAAAATTGAATTCCTCAAACTGTGTCGAACACACCTTTTTATGTCTCTAGTCGGCGAGAAGACTACAATGTGGGTGCGTTTGTTTTTATATAGGTTTCTCTCAAGGAGGCCTATTAGCTCAGTTGGTTAGAGCGTCGTGCTAATAACGCGAAGGTCGCAGGTTCGAGACCTGCATGGGCCAAACTTTGTTTTTGAGATCTTCACAAATAAAATTCAGTATTTTTTTCTATTAAATGATTTGCTCCTCAACTTGTGCCGAACACACACTTTTCTACGTCTCTGGTCGGCGAGAAGATATACAATGTGGGTGTTTCCTTTTTATAGAGGTTTTCTTTCATTTAAATTGAGTCATTCTTCATCTCTAATTTCTCATCAGAGACAAACTAGACAATTGATTTCTAACTAGATAAGAACCTTATCTATGAAGCTTAATTTAATAGTCAAATTGGTCTAAGATTTTTTTATCCTAGTCCGTTTAGATTTGGTCCCGAACAATTCGGATTTGGAACTTATCTACTCTCTATTAGAGTCTAATCACAATTCTTTAAATGTCTTCTCCTCAAAACGGCGTCGTTTTTGCTTGTGCGGCTTGTTGCCCAACCCAAGATTGTCCTCCTCTCCCTTCGAACACTGATCAGTGACGAGGTAGGACAGAGCCATGACCGTTATCTAACCGACGGCCACCTCTTCCAAGTTGAATATGCCCTCGAAGCCATCCAGAAGGGATACGCAAACCTGTTCTTTTAGTGACATTTTAAGATCTTTTTTCAAACCTGTTCTTGTTTCGAGTCAAGAGATAGATAAATAGACCCATCCCTCAGTTTTCTTGGACTTGGTTTATGTCTTATTCCATTGCATTAACTGGGAGTGTTCATAGTGACTGAGGGGGTAAAAAACTAAGAAGTCAGTTATTTATACCAAGGATTTTTCTTATGGCTATATCCAATCTCCTTGTTCTTGCGGAAAGGAAGTGAGGTACCTGCAAGAGTAGCTGGTAAAGAGAGTTCAACCGAAGACTTTTGGAGTGAGGCAACCCCCAAATCTCTGACTACTAGGTCAATCCCTTAGTTTCAATTGATCTCGGTAAACTATTAGGAAATGATCAAACTATCTGTTATAAATGTAACTACATAGAACATTCCCAATTTAATGAAAGTTCAAAATATGTCTACCTACATAATTGATCAAAAACAAAAGGTAGCCGAATCTAAGGAGCCTACTTTAGGAATAGTCCATCAGGAATAGACCAATTATCTGACCCGTTGACGATGCACGAGAGGCATGTAGTGGGAAAGCGGTAAGCTAATCACTAGATTGATCGGCCGAAGGAATAGATCAATCATAATATTTTTTCGATACAAAAAGAGTAAGCCAATCACACGGATAGAACCCCTGTGATTAGAGTAAGAGGCCGAAGGAAAGATTTTGATCCATGGAACCTAATCTAGCTCGCGCAATCAAGGTCCGGGTCCACAGCTCAAACAAAAAGAAAGATACTAATTTTGATTCACAAGGCAGAGGCACGATCCCCAATCCCGTAGGCTTGAGGCCAAGGCCAGGAGAATCCACAGCCTGAGAAGATAGAGCCCTTAAGGATCAGACCAACTATTGCAGTTTCCAAAATTTTGAGAGTTCACTGCATCTATGTATCATGGTATCGTGAATCTGTGTCTTTAGACCATACCCGTGCAACATATTTGGCTAGTGCTTTACTCTCTTACATGCCAGAAAACTAGCCCCCACAAACTTAAATGCTTCCCAAAGCATCAATTTGATCTATTAACTATGCATATAGATTGATTACATATGGTTTACATTTGCTCGGATTAGAAACACAAGCATTGCAAGAAACTAAAGTCGTCTACGTAGTCACCTATGAAACATATTTTCGTACAAAATGCGCCTATAAAACTGCTTTCGCTCTTTCTCATATAACATATAGTGTGCTAGCCGCTGCTTTATTTTGTATAGTGATAATGCTCTTTCTTTCTCAGTGCTCCGCCCCCCTGTATGGTCAGGGGAACTTCGGTATACATATTCTTTTTTACATCAACAAGACTGCATCACCAGTGTGTTTGCTGTGGTTTGTGTAAGAAATAGGCCATTATGTTTCTTGGAGTAAAAGCTAGGCGGCCGTGGTTCTCCTTGTTAGAGAGAGGATGGTGGACACCATTAGCTTGCAGTTGATTGGTTTCGTTAGATACGCATCCATACCCACCTCCAAGCATTTGGCTTCATCCGATGACATTGCATGAGCTGTCAGCGCAACGATGGGGATGTGTGAACCAGTTTCGAGTTCTGATTTCCTTATGGCTTTTGTTGCTTCATAACCATCCATCTTTGGCATCTGCTTTGACAAAAAAAAAAAAAACAAAGTAGAGTTTAGTAGCAGAAACTCATAGCGTAAAACATGTGATTTCCAAAATTCTTCAACATTCTGTTTGGTTAATTTTTAAAAAAAAAAAAATATGGTTTTATAGCATTCTATGACTTTTGCTGCCGTAGTTGTAGCAAAGGTCTTGCCAAGCCAAATTACAGTAACCGCGATTGAGCACTACTCAACAAGGCTGCTAGTCTCCTATGACTGTAATTTTCCTATCTTTGAAAACTTCCCCGGTATAAGAAAATCAAGCTCTGCCACTTTAGTATTCATATTTTGTTTCAAAAGAAAGTAATTTCCCCTTTTTTATTAGGTGTTTTACTTACCATGCTTTCTATGCCATGCTTACCATGCTTTCCATGCCACCTGCCCTATATAGTCAAGCACGTTCCTCAACAAGCTAATTAATGGAAATGACTATCACTTACTAGTGAGAAAGGTAGAAAGTGTATACTGCTATAGATTATGATCTGGAAAAGATAGCTAGCACTTGAAAAGAGACAAAAAAAAGGATCAGCAGTTGCTTTGAATGGTGAAGCCCGGTATCCCTATCCTATCCCTAGAGGGGGTTTTCTTGAGGGGCCGAGATCAAGTTTGTTTGATTTGAGAAGCATTACTAGAATCAAACTAGGAAAAAAATGACGCAATTATCATTGTTTGGCATTGCCATTTTAGCAATAGTCAGTGGAGTTGCTCTAAAGCATAAAAACACCTCAAATTCTACCATAAGCATATAATCAAACGCGAAGATAAGAAAGGAAGGAAACTGATGCAATCTTACGAAATATCTTACTTGACAATCCATTAGGATCAAGTCGTATGAAGGGCATTCCCCAATTTTAGTTTCGGTCCTTGAATTTTCATTTTCCAAGGCAGATAAAGCATCCACAGCTTGCATTCCATCTCCCACGACCACCACATGAGCCCCCAATTTTTCCAGCATTATAGTTGCAACCCTTTGTAGTACCAGTGTATCTTCTGCCAGCAGTATTTTCAGTCCTTCAAGAGATTTCTGTCCACTAGCAATTTTACTAGAACAGCAGTTTAGTTCCAGGCCTTTTGGATTGTCAGAAAGTCTGGATCTGATTTGGTTTTGATCATTTGGACTAAAATCCTTAACGAGGCATTTGTTAACTGTCTCAAACTGTGATGGACACACGGACGATTCCATTTCTAAATTCTCAGAATCATCGGAACTGGCTGCATCATCCTGAATGTGGGGGTCCATTTCCAGACATTCGTGCAACTCTCCTTCTTTCTTTTGTAGCTCAAGATTTTTCTCTTTTACTGCAGCTTCCAAAATCTGAACCATTTTTGCCTTGTATAAAGGTCTATTAACCATCAATAGATGTCCTTTACTACGAAGCTCCATCTTAATCATATTGGAAGTGTCGTGGCTTAATATCCACGCAAACTTTGCTTTCCCGCAGTATCTGTTCAGGAAATTCAACTGTTCTTTCCATATGTCTGTGTTCAAGTCGAGTAGGCCAATGTCGACAACTATGAGAAAAAGGGAATCCTTCACTTTTTGTTTGCTTGCTGTTTCGGCTTTTGAACATTCTCTAGGTTCTGCATTACTTTTGGCTTGAAAGATTTCCTGGAGAATTTGCGTCAGCTCATTCCATTCAGATGCTTCCCACGTGGATACTTCGTTTTTCTGTAACCATTGGGACATGATCAATCTTCCCATTCTGCCATTCGCTGCAAGTAAAACCTGCATTCAAATCCTCGTATATTAGCTCAAATGAAACATTTTTTTGCTTCAACTTCACATTGGCCTTTTTAGGACTTTCGATCATGGATACGTGGAGGGAAAGCAACAGGTTAAGAAGAATATAATAGAAAGTGAGGAAGGCTCTTACCATTTTCCTTTCACTTGATAAAACCCACCATGAATTTGTGATCCAAACGCAGCCTTAGAGGCTAGTGTGAACTTAATCCTAACTGTTCATGTGCATGTGTTTTATCCAGGATGAGGAAAGTAGGGTATGCAAAGAAAATACTAAGTAAATCTTGTGTTCTTCAGCTTCATGTTTTCATTTCCTAGATGTATTGGCAGGAAAAATGATTACGGAACTGTTCTAGATCGCATGTTTCGAATAATATCCCTTATTCGTGAATCGTGAATAAACTTTCTTCGTCAAAAGTTTTAAAAATGTGGGAATCAAGTAGAAGAACCCACCATCAAGTTATGTTCTGTCAATTTCAGTTGACAAAGATTCCCTACAGTATCTGCCGGCGTGCTGAGATGCAAGTATAACTGCATTAGAGTCCCCGGGCCGTTCTTTTTTACCACTTTGATCTCCCCACCCATCTTGTTCACCTGTTAGAAACTCCCAACATAAGAATGAATAGGGGAGTAAAATGGTGTATAAAATAAAGAAAAGAATAGTTCAGCTTGTTCAGTAAGATAGTATGGTACACTGCTATGTAATATAAGGAACTACGTAAAATCATGCCATGGTTGCTGCATCTGAAATCTTTTGATAGAAAGTGGGATGGGACAGATGCCCCACGGGGGACGATGTTAGATGGTTTCCAATGGGGCCAGCCTTTGATTACAAGTATAGCAAACCCACCCTAGCATCAGATTAGGAAAGAAGTGAAGTTAGCTTTGATGATAGATCATTTCCATCAACGAACACATGCTAGAGAGTCACACGAGGTTCAGTTTGAGGATATGAAGCTTCCTTCTCTACTGAGATTGGAAGTAAAGTTCAATTTTGGTGTCGATTCTCTTTTCTTGCTCTTAAGCGCAGTGAAGTTGAATTCTAGTGAAAAGATAGCTTAGGTAACTTGAATCTTGCGTGTGCTTTTCTGCTTACTGTCCTTCGGACCCTCTCTTTATTTCGTTTACTATATTTCTTCTTCTTCTCTCTTTTTCTTGTTAGAGTGCCCTATTAGGTTGCCTATTAGTAAGCGCACCCAAGGAAAAGAAGACATCTCTAACCCACCTCTTATCTGCTCCCTATGCCTACTAACTCTATAAGAGTGCTCGACCACCACCCTTCTGCTGACTTCCCTACTCGATCGAACTACCTTATTATAGGCTGCCTTCTCTTTTTGACCTTTTCAGACGTCTCCAAATGAAAAATATCAATCCTCCAGTTTGTTGCATTAATTGTAGTTCAAAGAAGACGAGTTAACAGTATTTTTGAGAGAATGATTTTGCTTACCAATGTTCGCACAATGCAAAGGCCAAGACCAGTGCCACCATGACTGAAAATAAAAAGAACACAAAACTTGAGTTTATTGTAGCATATTACAGAAATTGTAGCAGCATAAATAGGCTATACTTTTAATCATTTGTTGATGGTTTACAAACATGCTTACGTTCGGGTTGTTGAGGGATCAGCTTGTTCAAAGCTTTCGAAGACCGATTCCCACTTGCTGGGATCAATTCCTACAATACGAAAATAAAAGAAAAAGTAAAACAAACAAGCACCCAACCTAATAAAGGGGCTTTGTTGAGTAAGGTCGAATTTAAAGGAGAAGAAGAGGGACCGCTCTCTTTTCTTTTTCGCACCAATCATTGTAAACTACTACATCTTTTTTGGGGTGTATAGCTCAATTGGAAGAGCATTGGGCTTTTAACCTAATGGTCGTAGGCTCAAGTCCTGTTATATCGGAACCTACCTTACACTCTACTATGAGTAAGGATGCGCAGTACCTTCAAAGATAACTCTTTGGCCTTTAGACTCACTTTGTTGACTTCTCCCTTTCAGTGGACGGGGGAGGGGGGTGGGGTGAGGTAAGGAGTCGTATAAGAGTGGTTGGATTTCAAGTTCTATGGATTTGATTGTGGTATAGTTAAGTGATTACTACATATATAGCTCTAAAAAAGTTTGTCATTCTTACCACAGCCAGTATCATCAACTTCAAACCAAAGAGTCACTTTGTTTTCCTTCTCGCAGAATCTCTTCCCGCGGGTCATATATCGCTTCAAATTCATTTTACGCATATTCCACGATTCCTTTGGACCGAGGGGGAACTTCCTGGTGTTACTAGAAGTGTTGTAATTCTCACACCATCCTCGCAAAACAACGTAGCCGGCTGCAAGCCAGTAGCAAAATCAAACCATGCAGTTTTTGTTTAACTTACCTATCGAAATTTCACTTACATGTTGTAAACTTGATAGAGTTGCTTATGAGGTTTGCAAATATTTGAACCACTCTTGCAGAGTCTCCTTGCACCAATCTTGGCATATCATCTATGAAAGAAGGAAATTTTTTTAGCAATAGAACCATAACCGGTAGAGCTTACAAAGCAAGGAAAGTAGAGAGGTAGATAGATAGGATTGTGTCTTGGTCTCGGCGGGATAAGAAAAACACTTAAATAAAGCGCACTAGATGGTTAGTCTAAAGTCATAAAGCTAGAGTCGAAGAAGTCTCAAAACAGGTTAGAATGCCAGAAACAGATAAGGGAAGGCAAGTGATCTAAGGGTGCGCGTATAAGACAGCATGATGACCTGAGCATACAAAAAGGACTTTGAAACAGGTGGAGCAGGGGATACACCATAAGTGCTGGAAAGCACCCGTAATGCTCCTCCATGGGTTGAAAATGAATGCAGTAGAGCAAGGTCTCAAGGCCCGGGCATTGGGGTTGGCAATGCCCGGGCGTATGTTAGATCCATAATCAGTAGAGCTTACAAATCTGGTAATTCAAAAACTGAATTTATTCGTTTACCGTAAGAGCAATGAAGAAGATGTTTATGTAACAAAGACAATGATCATACCGGATAGATCAAGAACAGTCTCCACATTGTGGTTAATGCACTGCACAGAAAACATATCAACCAGCCCTTCCAGTTCTCTCCCCAAGTCAAACTCAGATTCTTCCAGCACTAGTTTTCCAGATTCCACCTATATTTCAAATGATATTTTACTATGACTCATCAAAAAAGATCATGAGTAATTAGGTTCTTGGTCATTCTGCTGCTAAAAAAGTTGACAAAATAATAAAAGTTTCACGTGCAAAACACCAGTGGAATTAGCTGTTCCCAAGCCAAGTTCCTTGGATCCACGTGTTCCTCGTTGGGCCTAAATGGATGAATGAAGAAGTGCGCCCGGGTAGACTTCAAGTGCTCTTGATCTGCCTATCCTCCTAATTATTATTCCGGGGGTCATAGATAGATATGAACCACCTACTCTAAAGCCCTACCATTATATTAAATATAATGAAAGTTGCTTGCGCTTGCTTAAAAAAAAGAAGCAATCCCTCCCCTTCTGTTATGTACTCTGATTCATATCTTAGGTATACCTAAATACAAAGACGAGCACCGAACTTTGCTCATAATTTTTTCCATCTAAGGTTGAGAAGCTACTCACTCAGAGTAAAGAATCTTGAGACAAATCAAAAGCCAAGATATAACCCTAGAGGTACAAAAACGAGAAGACAGAAGAGAGAGCTAACTTATAGTCATTGAAACTGCTAACAGGCTCTAGCATGAGTTAGGCTTTTCATTAACTTAAAATTACTTCATTTTTCCCGTTCTAAAATAAAAAACCGATGGAGAATTGGTGTTTGTTTCTCACCTTACTGATATCCAAAATATTGTTGAGAAGCCGGAGTAATGCAGTTGAGCATTTACGAATTTGAGTAATCGTTGCAAATTGCTCGTTCGTGAGATAATCATCACACATAAGGATGTCCAGCAGTCCAATCACTGCAGCCATAGGTGTTCGTAGTTCATGACTGTTGAAAGCAGAAGCAAAAATTTTTATGATCATAAAGATCCAAAAACACTAGTATGCCACCGAAGTGCTTCTGAAATTTCTACTCAACCCTACCGATTCTACTTTTATGAATTCTTCATTTTTGGTGCAAACAAGTCTACTATGTCTAGAAAGGACTCGAGACCTATACCTTACTTGTTGATCCATGTAAGAATCCCAATGTTAGCAAAAGAAAACCGAACAAAATGCATGTAGGGATGAAAATGGTAGTCACCTCATGTTTGCTAAAAACTGGCTTTTGTAGTTGCTGGATGCCTCAGCCCTTCTCCTTGCATCTAAATGGCTTATCAACTCTGCTCTTAGTTTCATTTCCTTTGACACCCCATTTGTCAATATGAAGATGCAAACACATCCAATAACTAGGATACACAGTGATGCCGATATCAAAATCACCAATGTCTTAAAGGCTCTCTCGTCTACCTTCCCCATCACATATTTCCTTGGAATTATAATGACCCCCACCTGAAAAATTTGTCTTATGTTAAAATTTCTTCCCCATTAGACCATCAATGTAAGCTCTATAAATAAGAAAAACTAGCACCTTGGAATCATTTAAGCTTTTTGACGAAGAGCTTAGTATAGGAGTGCCCTTAGCTTGCCTTGGCGGGCCATACAGAAGCAGAAGTGGTTTCCCTTAGGAAACCTTTCAAAGTCCTACTAATCATTCTTTCTGGCCTAGTAGAGCATTGAGTTTAAGGGGAGTGCTCTGCTAGGCCAGAAAGAATGTGTAGTAGGACCTTGAAAGGTTTCTTAAGAGAATCATGCTCGTGTGTCGTAGGACTTGTAACTCGACAATCCATTGGGTTCTTTCAGTTTCAAGTGTCTTCTTAGATAGTTATAACGACCCATATGATGTACCTTTGGGGGGGGGGGGGGGGGTTCGGACATAGGACATAGTCCATGGTCCACTGTATGGTTGGTGCAAGGCCAGAAATTGGAACAAAGGATCTAAGAAGTGAAAAGGAAAATGATAGAAAGGCAAAAGAATGAATTCGGCTGTTTCGTTTCATTTTCTTCTCATCTTTTCCTTTTACTCAATAAATCCCATGATCCAAACACAGCTTATAAGAAATGAGATTCTGATGTACGATAAGAGGTTTTCAAGAAAAAAAGAACACAAAAACTTACCATTGGAAGCCTCTCTAAGTTTAGAAAAAATGAGTCAATGTAATAAAGCTGGTGTCCAAGCCTTGCATTTTCTACATGAACCTCATGATTGGGAGGAAACTTGTTTCCATATTCCCTGTTCAACAACTCAGCTCCCATTCGTATCACCCGCTCCTCAGAATCGGTAGGCCTCATAAGCTTGGGCCCCGTTGTCGAATTCATCAACAGCGGGGCATTTGTAGAAGTAGCAAGCAACCAGCCTTGTTGAGAGGTCAAGTAAATGTATCCACTGTGAAACTCAACAAGCTCCCTCATCAACTGCCCCACACTATAAAGTGCTGTAGTAACTCCCACAACCGCCACTATACTCCCATTAGAAGAGTCCCGAACTGGCAATGCAGCTGAAAGCAAGGGGGAATCTGTGTATTTGCTCACTGCCACATGCCATGAGGCTGCACCATCCGGGACTTGTGAAAGCCCCGCGATGTTGATCTGCTCGTCCGGAGGAATTTTCCTTGGTTTCCCTAACCTTTCACCGGTGGCAGGATCAAGTGGCTCCTGGTACCAAATAGCAGTCTTGTTGTTGTGAATTGATTGGTCACTCCACGCTTGGCGAGACGAAAGGTTGTTTGTGTCATCATAAGAACCACTGAGTGAGTAATTCATAAGGTCAGAGTAGATGTAGAATGTATTGTTACTCCTGTGATCCCTATGGAAAGCTTGCACGAACCCGTTTCTGTAATTTATAGTGATCGCCTTAAGGGCCTTACGACTTGCGAATAAAGGCCACGTCACATCCCTCATCACTTCATATAGCTGCTAAGAATCGAAGTCGAAAAGTAAACAGAATTACCAGAATTGAGGATGAGATGAAAAGAGAATGGTGATTGGCAAAATTAAACCACCTCCACTTGTTGTGCTTGATTGACTGGATTGCTGTACCGTCTAATCACGTACTCGGACAATTTCACTTGAGCTGTGGTTATTTCAGCTGTGGAATTCAAGATGTTCCACATTCGTAGTATTGGACGTTGTAGGAGTTCATACCGGAGGCCAAATGCTAGATTTTCCAGTGATTTTGCTGTGTAGACCTTTGTGAAATGCCATGTTAGCAAGGTTAGGAGTCCTATCAAAATTGCTAGCATCACCTGCATGAAGCAGCCATTGACACAAGTAAATGGACAGACAATGATATTTGTGCATTTGTCCAATAGTTTATTACTAGAAAACATAGGAGAGAAATGCAAGCCATCATTGATTTGAGATATTGGGAGGAGGGTGTCAGTCTATTCAGTGTCCGGTATACTGTCCTCTCTCGATGTGGTGTCTTTCACTCTACTTTGTCAAAATTTCTTTTAATCCCAAGAGAAGGTCCATCAACCTGGCTAATATGTGAGGTGACTTCCAGCATTTCAAACCAAATCCAAATTGCTAAATGGAAAGAAACATAACCAAGATAGACTGAGTCCCTGTTTGGTTAGTTGATTTTCCAGAGTCACTTTTGCTTGATAACAAAAACAGGTCAGCGCTTTCCTACCGTGTTCATTTTTTTAGCAGAAGGGTCTGCTGAAAATATGAACATGGTTTTGATGTTTTTCTCAAACAAAGTTTGTTGACTGGACAATGAATCAAAAACACTCTGGCGTTTTCATACCGTGTTCATTGTTTTAGCAGAAGGGTCTGTAAAAAATATGAATATGGTTTTGATGTTTTCTCAAACACTTAGTGGTGTCTGGACAATGAATCAAAAAACACTAATTCTGAAAACTGCTACCAAACAAGGATATTATGATCCTTTACAATGAATCCAAAAACACTGATTCTGAAAACTGCAACCAAACAAGGATTATAAGGATCCTTTTTTCATGTTTCAAACAGAAGGAAAATTCAACAAACCATGATGGCAAGGCGAACTACGAAGACGCTGTAGTACGAGGAGAGGCAATGGCTGCTTGCATACGGGAACTCTTCCTGCTCAACATCTCTATGGAAAGTTCTGCTGCTGCTGCCAGGAGATTGGTTCCTTTCCCAAGAATTTGCAAAACCAGTAATTCTTTTGAGTACCCTTTTCAGCTTTGAAGCCATTGGTGTGGCTTGAGTTGGTAAAGATTCAGAGTTCATGGGGGGGTTCCATCTACTTTCTTTCCCATTTTCTCATCTTCCAAAATATACTAAGGTTACATGAGACTGCAATTTATATACGAGAGAGAGAGAGAGGGGGAGGGAGGGAGGGAGGGAG
>JABCMJ010016026.1:0-21092 GCA_014822125.1 Arbutus unedo
TCCTTCGGGTTAGTTTTAAACCTTAACTTTATAAATATATTTTTAGTGCATTAACGACAACATCATACATTTAGAAAATTGTTTTAGTGATACTATACGAAGGTTCTTTCTAACAACTATACATGGTTGCTTCATACATGACAAGACCAAATAATAACTCAATATGATAAAGACAAAAAAAAAAAGAACGAGTCTCAGCCCTTCAAACTAGTTATCGCTTATGACGCGAATTGTACACGAAATATAAATACTGAAACATTAACGCTGAAGATAGCAACATACCAACGTAGATGTTAATGCTGTGGTCTCACAGGTAATTGCTAGCCATCAATGTTTTTCATGTACTCCTTCGAAAGTTTAGACTCCATTATCAGCTTTTGTTCTCTGATAAGGGAATAGCCTGATTCAAGTAAAGCTTCCATCGTTTGCTGTCCAACAGAATGCAATAACCAAACCCAACATGATTCAACTAGAACGAAGCAAACTTATTTCAACTCATTAATCACAAAATAAAGAAAAAGCACCACAATAGTCTTTGAAAGTGACACCAAAGTACATTGATCCCAGATCCAATAATAAGACACATTCAAGCGTTGAAAGTTGAAACCATATTCCACACAATACAGTTTTATGCCTACATACATTTTTCTCAAGGGCCATCAAGGTTTTTCCTCTCTGTTTCTAATTACCCGTACTTCTCTTAAGTATCTGTAAGTTTGCAACTGCCAAATCTGATACATTTGGTTTCAGAAAATGTACGAAATTAATTATATTGAAAGAAAACATTTTTTTAGGGGAAAACAACAAGACTCTGAGAAAGCTGATATGGACAAGTGATTGATTCAAGGGAAAGTTCCATAATGATGAGGGATATAGTAACCAAGTTTCTTAGACAAGGGTATATGACAATATATTCAGCAGATGCTATCTATTCTATATATATTCTATATGTCAAGGGAGAGCACCAGTTTGGTGTCTCCCAATTTTGTCATTGTGTCTATTTTTCAATTTCCATATTGCCCCTGAAAAATATTCCTCATTACTTTTAAGTTATCTTAATCACCCCATAATTATAAGGGTAAAAATGACAACTTATTTCGACCAAATATTCCACGTAACAGCCCACAATCACCATTATCAAACAAGGTCACAATTTTTCAACTTGCACATACATTTGTGTGTGCCCTGACCTCTAGTATATAGAAAGCTATCAGGGTTTAACAGACAATCGGAAAAATTGTTGCTGTTTTACTGTCACATGTTTCTAGACTAGGTCCATGTTCTTCACCATCTTCAGCAGCAATCGTTTCTCTTGTGCCTTCCGCTGCAACCCTTTCTTCAACTTTGGCCTCAACCAATAGTTCAGCTTTGTTGAGAAAATCCACAGCCGCCACTTTGAGTGGTATATCTTCAAGATCACACTCTTCTTGTGTATACACATCTTCTCCAAAGCATTGTACCCAATCCTCAATGGGTAAACACTCTCATCCAAGATTAGAGGCCATGCGGTCAAGTGTCTTCCAGACTTGGCTTGGAGAGCTCATCTTTCCAATGTAATTGCAAATCTCTTGGTGTAATGCTCTTTGCAAAACTAAAAAAAGCTTCTCTTCTTTCTTGTCTTGAACTTTTTCAGACAAGCCACGTGGTGGTTCTTCACTGACGACGTATATAATTCACATGATCTGAAGTAATTCGAGAGAATATACTTCATTCTCTTATGGTTGGAAAACATCAGCTTCTCCGACCAAAAATAGATAAATGATTCCATCGTCACCAAACGATGATCTGTAACTACTTCTAGGATCTAATCCAGGATCGCAATAGCTTGACACGTAAACACTTGGGGAGACACGTCAGGGAGAAGACGACACACAATTTGTGTAACACACTTCAAGAACTTTACACTTAGACTACTTTCCACCGTAGTTCTTTCACTCCACTCTACCTACTCTTCTACTTCACTCTATCTCCACCTCGGCCACACACCCTAGAATCACTAAAGTACATAGTTATGTATATAGGCTTCTAGTTACATGAACCACTAGACGACTCTTCACCTACATATATGTATGACCCTTCACCTACATACATGAACACTGTGAGTACATGAACACTTCACCTGGACTCTTCAGTTCCATAAATGCATCTAACTTGTGCATGTACCATGTCAACTAGCTAATTATACTTGCCTAAATCAAGTTTACTTTCCAAGACATTCACCATGTCAATCCAGAAAATAAATGGAAAGCAAAGCTAAAAATGCATCTCTTACTGAAAAGGCTGAAACATTCGGATCCATGTTGTTCAAGCAGAAATCTGACTAATGTTAAAAAAGGACAATTCTGATTTGTCAAGGTAGGTGAAGAACTCTGGTTGGTATAAGAAGAAAGTCTATAGGTCCAATCAGAATTCAAACCTTAACGAGGCATTCTTGGTATGGCTTTAAAAGATTTTAAAAAGCCCACTTAGGAATGGAGGATAGTTCCAGACTGGCAACCTAAGTTTGCCAATGTGATTCGAATTCACTCTACATAAACCAGCTTAAGAAATCCCAAAACTACTTCTATCATGTGTTGCACAGATCCCCTATTTTGGGGGAAGCACCGTGTTGACACAGCACAACAGGGGTGTGGTTGTGGAATCTGCACTGAATCCTTCTAAAAAAAACAGATCCTTCTAAGAATAAACAGAAGAATAAGAAAAAGAAAGTCCACACATTTACTGATGCCTTTCCTTTTCAAGATGAAACTATAATGGAGTTGAGAGATTAGTATCATGTAAGCCCTTGTTTATTTTTGGAAGTACTTGGGCCACATGCCACAATAACTTTTTGGGCAAATGTTAGTGTCATGAAAAACATAATTTGTGGCTATAGGCCGTATGGCATATATGAAGTCAATTTCTTTTTTAATAGTTTGAAGTCTCATATACACTTTTTTAACCCATAAAAGTTATGTAAAAACTTATTGGACAACGTTCTACATTCAGTCTCATATAAAAATAAATTTAAAAATTATATATTTGACGAATCCCCACGCCCATATCAAAATTTTGATCCATATCCACAAATCCTCTATTTTAAATTTTAAGTGTCCGACACCTAAGTATACATCCCATACCTGCACTAGTGTCCGTGCGACATAGCTTCTATCACCTGAGTCGATGTAATTCCTATCTTTTATCGTCATTTTGAGTCTGATGTTCCAAATAAGTATTTCATAATACATGAAACCATCAATTTCTTTTTGACTTTCATGAAAAGATATGGATCAACACCTTTGAGTGTTCATAGGAAGACAAGGATTGGAGGGAAACACTTAATTCCAAAAGAAGGTAATAGTTTTGTAATTAAGATCTTACCTTTGGGGGCACGTATACAGGCAGCTTTTCGTCCTTTCTTTGATTTAGAAGTTTATTCCCAAGATTTTCAACACCTCCAATATCATCGATCCACTACAATCAAGAAAATGTCCAACAAAAACATCCAAAAACAAGCTACAACTGAGCCATCGGGTAAGGGTCATACATCAGAATCATGTTTCAAAGTGACAACAAACAAAACAGGTTAATTTTACACAATGAGCAACTAACTATTGACTCTTAGCTCAAGGTAAGGCATGTAGAAGAGAAATTTGTTTAACCAGACGCATAGATTGGATGACCTAAATATTGCACGTGAGGAACAACTTTTTCACTGTCACTAAATATGCTTAGACTTGATGGCCTCACTCCAGGTCCAGCCATTAGTTCAACCAGCTGGACCATAAACTACTCTCTCAAGAAATGCTAACTGACTTTCATAAAGTCATAACCTTGTGTACGGCATAAATGACTAGCAGTTTCCTTCATCATTTGTGTGTGAGTACTTAACAACTGATGGTTCACACTTCTGAGAGATCAGTGGACTAATTCAGGTTCAACTATTTAAATCAGTTGGCCACCAAAAATAGACGCATTTGTCATATACACAAAATCATCATGTTATTAATTTTATGTGCATCTTTTGGTAATGCGTTTGTTTTTTATTCTTAAGCAAATTGTATCGAGTTTCGGATAAATTTTATTCAGATAAATGAGCAATATGCAAAAGAATATATAAATCGAACCAGCTGTTGATGTGCAAGCTAAAACATTGAGCAAAATAGTAATGAGTGGTGGATGAGAACCGAAACCAAGTGTTAGTCTGCAAATGAATCTAGTGGAGTTAAGCAATTTGGCTAGCTAGTGCGATAAATAATGGATCAACTAGCATTCTCCGCCTAGTTTGTTGGTAACATGCAACAATGTTTATAAACAAGATAATAAAGGGTTCCTTTGCCCCGGACACAATGAATTCTCGCAAAAGTATAGACTATGATGTGATGAAAGACAAAGCAATAAGGTACCATCCATGGAAACAACTAAATCTATGTATAGAAGTAAAACTCTCAATGTGAAGGCAGAATGATGGGTACCTCAGAGATTGACCTGTCATACGTTCGCGACCTAAGAGCTCCATAAAAATCCAAGGCTGCCCAATTGAAAAAATAATGAAAAAATGAAAAGGTTATTGGATCATAGAAAAATACACCATGAGACAAAAAGCACTCAAGATATTGAAGATATTATTACCACGTTCTGCCATACAACTGAAGCATATATTAGTGCAGAGTGACAATCAAATTGATACGCAAACAAAGTTTTTTACAAAATATAGCAACAGAATGACACAGCAGTACACATGTTCAGCAACATCATATTTGGGGATTTTTTTTTTTTGACAATCCCATCCAACATTGAAAGAAATCACGCATCTTTGGATTCCCATCCTGTTCCTTTTGTTAACATCAAACCAGATGTTTCATTTACATTTTTTCCAGCAACCAAGCGAACCAGAGCCTCTTCAAAATTTGAAAGGGACACTGCCTCTAGAATAGCACCTTTTAATCACGTTTTTCTCATTAATGTGACCGAAACATGACCTTAGATGAGATATTGCAGACAAACCAGATCCTCTTAGAATGACATTAGCTCTCATTAGAGCTTAATATTCTATGACCAGTCCCCGAAGAAGACGATGGCCAAATTTCAGCCAGAGCCGGAATAACAGAAAACAAAGAGTAGCAGAAGCATACAAATGGTGCCAAAAGATTAAAAAACAAGGAAACGGTAAAAGGTAAAGATCCTGGGAGTACTGGCTTGATTGCTTGTTGGTTATGGTGTTGGCCCATGGCTTCTCAACAATGCCGATTCATTCCACCCAAATGGATTTGGGTATATCAGTTTGCCCTAACTGTTCTCAAAGGGGTGATTTCGGAAGGGCAAGAAAAGGGTATTTTTGCCTCTATAGTTTTTTTGCCACGAAAAATGTCAGGTCAGACATGCATCTCATTCTGGTCAATAATCTTGCACAAATTTTCTGATGGAATACCATTCTCCTTGCCGCATATCTTTCATGTGGCAGATTATGCAACTTGCAACAATCTGATTGGGCAAAATGGTCCCAATATGAAGCAAAATCACCATAACAACGTACAAAATTATTTTGCAGAAAAAAATCAAATATACGAAGTTTAATGAATATGGAAGAAATTGTATTGAAAAGTAATCTACATGGAACTTGTAACACATTTAGGTGTAAATGGGACTGGCATCCTCTCATTTGACTTACAAAAATACCTCGAATGGTGCATGAGTTTAAAATCATCTAAAATAATTATCAAAATTCATAGTACAGACTCACTTATCAAGACATACAACCAAACATACCTTGATTTGGAAACGTGTTCACTATGCTTTCCACATCATCCCTTGATATGCCATCTTTCTCATATGTTCTGTGGACAATATTTATGATGTCTTCCTGTGTAGGCTGCCTGTTTGACAAAAGACTAAAAATGTTGGCAAACCACCACAAGATTGCATCTTGCACTATCATAGCTGGCATTCAAACCAAGGATGCTGGAATGGATAGAGACTCAACCATTGCCATATTCTGTAAATTGGCTGCACTCGGAATCTTGTTCTAAACCTGAAAATGGGACTTAAGTAGGCATTGCCAACGATATGCGAGTAAAAGGATCTAATACGTCATTAGGTTCAAGAATTTGCAAACTGAAGTGGACCATAAATGATGTATTCGGGACAGGTCATTCAAGGGGGCCGCTACTTCAATTTTAAATACTTGCCCCATTAATCTTGATATTGTAGGTTCCAGCAGTAGGCACTTCATGAAAATAATCGATAAGATTAGGTCGGTACACAATCTACCCCTTCCATGCCGATTTTCAGAGACTAAACTGGTATACTGTCGACTTAATACGTAGATAGATAGGTATATATATGCATAACAGTTCTGATGTATTGTCAACAAGTTTCCAACAACCTGTCAATAGTATCAAATCCTTATGATAACACGTAATAAGCAATGTTAAAAGCCACTAAATTACTAAAACATACCAGTAAAACTTTTCCATTCGACCATCACGAATCAAAGGAGCATAGATAGTTGAAAAGTCATTTCCTGTGACAATAATAGGAACTCTGGTTATCACATCTGATTCCCTCCAGTCTTGACCAATACTAACTCTCGTTGGATTATCACACAAATTCATCAGTGTCCCAACAATAATCTGATTGTTGACTGTCATTTGAGTATTTCCTAGATAAAAAACAGAAGAATACATGTCTTCATAAGAGATGTCATGAAGTAATAAGAATAAGAGCACTATTCGACAAATTTCACTGGGAAGATAACTATCAAAAGATATTAATGTTCATAGAACACAAGCCAAGAAGCTGATAAGGAGACTGCAAATTGAAATACAGTTTACTACATCTTTTAATTGAGCACAAATTCTGCAGTCAAAGTGAAACTGACGCTCACCAAATCTTCCAAGGCCAGCATCAATATCATTTATCATTAAACAGCTCATCTTCCCCTGTATAAGTCAGGGAAAAAAAAAGTAACTGTGATGATAACTTAAGTAAAAGGCAAGCAAGGCAGAATGATAAACATCTATCAGCATCTTGACATGAACATAAGTAGATTCAACTAATTGCAGCTCAGAAGCAAAGCAAAATTTATTTTTATGATACTTTCAAGTTCCAATACGTCAGTATATTCTACTTACCCTGCCTGAAGGATATTACAAGCAAAAAGTGAAAATGCATGCCCTGTCCTCATTGAGTAATACTAGTCCGCTTTGTCAAATATGGACTCAATTACGACCCATCCATTTGCCCACTATTACTGCTGATAGAAGAACTATTAGGACAGATAGGTAATTATGCTGCCTATACCTGGTTGCAGGCTAATATATAACAGAAGCCTAGTTAATATAAGGTTAAACAGGCTGAAGATGGTTAAGAATTGGCTTAACTTGTAAGATGTTGAGTTGCTGAATTTGCAGAGAATAAGTTACATTTATTCTCGGCTTCAGCTATTAGAAGGCACAAGGATTGAATTGGGAAAGCGGCAAGCAGGGGAAGGAAAAAATATACTGCACTTTGATTGGCTAGGGTTTTGGAGTTGAAGTGAGCGATATTAGGTGGCTATGAATACTATCATTTGGAAAATGACTAAAAAGAATGAGACAGACATTTAAGAAGTTTTAGAAATCCAACCAAGAATCCTCAGGAATTACTCCTTCAAGCTCTCGCTCCAAGCATAAGATAAACCTTCAGAAGTTCCTAACAATTTCTCAAACAAATCCATTGAACAGAATGATTGCATGCATAGATAAGCATCCCCTAATTCTAATAGAAAAGTCGGGATCAAGACTCTAAAACAGAAAAGCACAAACTCATAAAATTTACCACTTCTCTAGCCCAACATAGACCATGTATAAGACACATCGAAATAATTTAGCCCATAACTTAACCCATGAATGAACACTACATCCAACGTGCAGCAAATATAGGAGTTTTGACATGCTCCAATAGCCTCCAAATCATAATGCCTAATACAACCACACAAAGTCCATATTTGTACTTTTGTATTTGCATGCTCTGGATCATAGTTCAGGTTATGTTTTCCTTATTGGGGGTAAATTCCATAGTTTATTTAATTGTTCTCCGTTGCAGTTTCAACAGAAAAACTCTGACAAAATCAACGGTGGCGGGAATGGATTTTCTTTTTCTTTTTCCTTTTCCTTTTCCTTTTCCTTTTCCTTTTTTCTTTTTTTGTGTTTGGGCAGGGAGTGTTTGGCCCAATCCCTCGTAACTAAAGGCAATTGAGAAAAATCTCACCAACAATACAGTTCTCCACATCTAAAAATATGTCAGACCTTAAGAACAACATTACCCTAACCCTATTTCAAGAATAGACATCTTAATGGAAGCAGTATCCCCTAAGCACAATTACACTTAACATAAGAGGCAGTGGTTTTTCTTCTCTACACCATATGAAACTTAATAATCCCTACATGGCATGATCTTGAATTTTGTACCCTTCCTAGTCATTGGGCAGCCTACAATCTATTTTGTTGTCATAAAACTCAACTAATCAATCATTCCGCTGCATCTATGTGAGACAAGAAATATAGAAAGAAAAATTAGATTCCCTAGGAGATCAAATTAGGTCAAAGAAAAGGCAAATATGGTGATGAATCAGATAAACAACAGTATAAAATTCTGACAACTAATGACATACATATATGTATATTGTAAGTAGTAGAGCTTCTAACTTTGTTCTGAACAACTTGTGAAGCAGTTCTGTACCGGTCACGTATCAATCTTCCTGGTTCTCCTGTTAAAGGAAAAATTTACGTGAAAATTCAGTTGAAGTACATACGTTAACTTTTGAGCCAGTTACACAACTTGTTATTCTTATTCTTGTCTTCCCCGTTACTAACTTTTTCTTTTTCGTATAAGTACCCCATCACTAACTTAAGTACTACAGGCACCATGTCCTAATCAACTATTCGGCTACTGAAGAAGAAGCAAAATCTTGTAGAAGTTGAATACGAGATATGCAAAATTAGGTAATTGTGTGTCTATTGAAGTACTAAAATTGGTAGTCACCAAAACAAAGCAAAGAAGTAGAAGAGGGAAAAAAAGTGGTTTTTCACCACCACTATCACTTGTAGGAACCATCTTACCCGCTCTTTCTGATTCCATTTCTCCAGCAGACATAATAATTGGTTCAATTCCCATGGCCTGGAAAATAAGTTCAGTTTGAAAGGATTTGCCTTGTCCTTTACCTCCCCAAATGCCTGCAGAGATGAAATACAGTCAAAATAGCTTTCTTTCAAGAATTACCTTTGCCAAGATACAACTGTTTAATCGCATATTGATTTCATGTTACAGAGACAACCCCCTTCAAGTTAACCATGTTAACATGAGATAAGAATGGAGTACGGAAGTTGAAATATGTATCGTGTAGACATGCCTGAAATGCACACTCTTAAAGGTTGATGATAGAGGGTGTCCTGCTTTTCAAGTGGAGAGACACGTAGAAATCATTTTTTCCTTACATTCTAGTAAATATCCTAGAATAGTAGTTCAATAAACATATGGTGTCTTGGAATGTCTGGGATTGGTGCTGCCCATATCCTCAGATTTGGGATTGGGATTTGAGAAAGTTTGGCACCCAAGTACATATCTACCTAATGAATGGACCCAATTCCATGCAACAAAATCCCAACTTTTGGAAGAATGCACGTCTTAAAATTTGCTCCAAGCATTCCTTTTCCTAATGCTAAATGTCATGATGCATGCATGAGTAAGGAAATCACTAGACCAATACTTTATGGCATAAAAACAAAATTTGCTCGTGTGAAAATTAAGCTCTGGCTGACAAAAGAAAACGAAAAAAGAGAATCTGGAAGTACATACATTGAGAGAGACGTACAGAGAAACAGAGAAGGAAAGTGAGTACGAACTAGTGCCCATGTCCCTATCTCAGATGAAAAAACCATCATGCATACTTACCTAGAATCAGAGGAACTTTAGTATTGAGAAGATGAGATACGTAGTTCTTCACAATGTGGCAAACTGCATTCACAGCAAACGATGTGCAACATATTGTCAGGGTAATAAGAATTTTTCACATTGAGAAGATAACCAATTGTTGAACAAAAAAACGAAGATAAGCAATTCAACACTTCAAATAGCATTAGCACATAAGCTTAGACCACGAGGAACAAGAAAGCTAGATGACAAAAAACATTTGCAAAAAGCAACGGCGGAACTCGTAAGAAGAGCATAATGTTTCATTGTAGAAAATAACTAACAAAAAGTCTCCACCACGATAAGGTCTTATGGTAACCTCTGTTAACTCACATGATATCTATCAAGAAACCCACCCAAAATGTGTTCTCAAGGATAAAATCAAACACAAAGGGCGGCTTAGCCCAACGGTAAGACTTGTCTCAAAGCATGGAAACAACCTCCCCGAGCATACATCGTGCCCTTCCTAGACCATTCCCTAGCGGGAGCCTCATGCACTTGATCGCCCTTTTTAGTAATTTAAACATAGACCAAAAGTCTCATGCTTGTCGAGGACTAAGTCTGGTACGCAAGTTCATAGATATAACTCAGCCAGGAAGACATATCAATAGGGACAGATAAGTACCAGGCTAGTCACAGCAGACGTCTTATTTGGGTGATATCTATCTTTTAAATCTTCTATAACTGGCAGGAACATTCACGGAATGTGGCTTCAAGAATCACAAGGCCCGTTGTCTGCTAGGAAAATTTACCCATCCAACAACAACAATAGTTGATCCCTTGGTAAATAATACAAAACTGGTGTTTGGGGAGTGCTCAATATATCATAGTTCCAATTAATTTCTATTTACACCTTTGAAATTATACTCATCGGCAAAACCAGTCTTGTCATCTTATACAAGATAGGAAGGTACATTAGAATTGTATTCCCTTTATATTACTGTAGTGAGGGGGTAACTCATATGAATTAGTTTCCGGCACCGACATCTCGGAATATGCTACCAATAGGTTGGGTCAAATTGAAGACAAAAATAACCTAAAGGACTCTCAAATGTGAAACTAGATTTAGAATACCTACAACAGTTGAATATTGAGATATGTAAAATAGACTTTTCCACAAGCATGACAGTTGACATACAGAATGGCATAGTTTAGAACAAACACAGAAGACCATACTCCATGAACATTAACAAAGTGGTACGGCTTCTAGATACCAGCAAATGCATAATAAAGGGACATGAATTCTTCTTCTTTTTTCTCTCAATAAGCAATAAGAAGAAATTTTATCGAAAGAAGAAATCTGGGGATCATTTCTATTATCACTTATCACGCTGGTATGTAACTCTCAATTCATTCTCCCTGCAAAATGATACAACCATATAAACTATTTCAAGGTATCTCAGAATGAAGTACATCTGACTATATATTCACACGTTGAAAAAGGAATTAGCAACTGACAGTGCAACATGCCTGGAAAAACTATGACTCCTCCAGGCAAACGTAAGTAATTCGGAAGTGTATGCAGCTAACAGTTTTAATTCTCTTTGATTTAACAGGATTCTTTCATCACACATTGAGGTGACAGAGGTGGCAAATGAAACATGACAGCATGAGATAAACGAGAAGGACCTAAGAAGCGAAACAAACAAACCCACATTGCTATACCAATCAGCATACATAGCTTAACCCTCTAAAAGCAAAAGCATAACAACTAACAAGTGAAATTAAATAACATTTTCCCCACAATATCTAAGCTAAAAAGTACTCATCAGACAAAGCAATGACTCTGCTACAGTCACTTCTCAATGAAATCATCTGCCGCATCAACATGCAATAGTGCGTTCTTTCCATTGTATGATTCACTGAACTTACCAACTTTATCCTGTAAAAATAAAATTGAAAACAGAAAAGCAATAAATGCATGTTATGATCTTGAAGAATTAGTTAACAGAATGGAAAACGAAGACCTACAGTACAATAAAGTAAATCTTGAAGTTCTTGCATAACATCCAAAGATTATCAATATTGTTTAGCTTGAATTCTGAAATCACATGCTCGAGGAGTCGTACACTGGTAAAGTCATGGTTTAAGTAACTGCTTTTAGGTTATACAATTTCTCATCTCATAAGGCCAACATTTGTAGGCTGCAGTTGGGGAAACAGAGAAGCAGTTGGGGAAACAGAGAAGCAGGAAAAGCTATAATTTTATGATTCCTGAAGGAGACAGCACCAACTACAGTGTTCAGTACTTTGTCATTTTAGCACACCGCCTTATTCATACAAACTTGGTTTACCATTTCTTCTTCAAAGAGAATCATTAGTAGTAATTTCTTTTCTTTCTTTTTTTTGATAATCAAGATGCCGCCCGTGCACAAAAGAAGGCCAAGGACAAAATGGTCCTAAACATCAAAAGGCCTAAAAACCAATCAAAAGAAAACTCTCGTACCCTATTAAACTCCAAAAATCCTATCATATCAAGAAAATGGTCAAAGGCAGGATTGTACCCCTTTGACTCCCAACTATGCAAACTAGAAAGGAAAAAACTCTTAAGCCTAGGCATAGGCCTCTTCGCCCCAGCAAAAAATCTACTATTTTGCTCTATGTAAATAAGCCAGATCAACAAAGTGGAATCTTCCGTCTTCATCTACCCATTTGAGTTCCAAACCATTCTTGAATCAGCTCTACCAACGAACATGGAAAAATGCACGACATTTCCCACCATATAAGAATAGTAGCCCAAAGCTCCCTTGCAATCGGACAATGAATAAATAAGTGCACCACTAATTCTACTTCACTCAAACACATGCCACACCAATTAACGATTACCGCACTACGCCGAATAAGGTTATCTATGGTAAGAATCTTATCCTTAACCGTACACCATGCGGAAAAAGAAATCTTAGTTGCAGCCCCGAGTGGACCTTATGGCTTTTCAGAAAAAGCATATGTTAGTACCTCTAACTAAGACTTGTAAGAAGATTTCACTAAAAACACCCATTTACCGCGGAATCCATGACAACAAATCCTCTTTGGACAGTTTGCCACCACCATCTCCACAGCAATGTTTAGATAATCTACCACTGCCGCTCCAAGCATGCTCCTAAAATGTCACCCTCCTCCCTATCCCCACCTTCATAATAGTGTGCCTAGAGAACTCAGCCATCATTTTCAGATACCCCTGTCAAGCCCGACCCCATGTGGCACAAGAACCTCCCGCAAGTACCACTTACCCCAACCTTTCCCATGCCTAGCACGCACTACTTTCCTCCACCATCTATCTCTTTCACAAGTAAATCTCCATAACGACTTCCCCAATAAACCTTGATTGAATATGTCTTGGTTCTTAGCTCTTGGAACCAATGTGGACACTTTTGTAAGTCTCAGACTAGTCCATAAAAGGTTGCTGTGTCAGGGTTTTCACACTACCAAATCGTGATCAGAAGAAGAGTCTCATACGATCACCATAGCCCTTCTTAGATTCTAAGTCACCAATGGCAGAAAGACAGTTTGCAAATTTTTTGTCGATTAATCAAGTTGTGCAAAACTCATATAAGATTTCAGTAAGGTACTTATTAAGGTACATTGAAGCACATATGCCATGTTTAGCAATAAATACAAATGAGAGAGATTAGACAAGACAATCATCATCATAATCAAGCAGCATACCATGAAAACGGGAGCAATGTAGTAATCGCCTTGAAGGTACTCAAACGACCTTGTCACTTTCTGACGGTAATCGAACACAATATCCGCTGCATTTATCAAAACACGGTTCTATCAAACTATAAACACAGTGCAGTAAATCTCAATCAGCATTCGCATAGGTTTCTCTAAATGGGAAAACAAAAAGAATCTATCCAGACAGTAATAAAGAAGGACAAAACAAAGAGAAATGACACAAGATACACGTTGTTCGGCAGTTTGCCAAAGGAAGAACCATCACTCTAAGCAATAACCACCGCAACACTCAAAACTCCCATGCAGCATTCTTGTAATCTCGTCTCCGTTACAAGAACAAGAAGCAAAATGCAGCATCTTTTGATATGCTATACTCTAACCAACTACCAAATTCGTCAAACCAAGAAGACTTGAATCTTCTTAAGAATCATGAAAAATCTCTTTGTGGAAAATTATGGCTACGCGGTTGGCAAGGGCCCTTTGGTAAGTAGGCCCTCTGAACTTATTCTCAAACATTAGGATCATAAGCCATAATCCAAGCTCGAAGCCCAGATCCGCTTGACGATGTGCTTGATCACTTTCTTTACTACTTTCTTTCCAAGGCTCATAGTGACTCAGAGAAGTCGGTGATTCTGAGGGTTCTTGTTCTTTTAAAGTATTTCTCCATAGCTATAGTCGTCGCGACACTAATATAACTCTAAGCAATAACCATCATAGTGATTCTGAGGGGTCTGAACCATCACTCTAAGCAATAACCATCGCAACACTCAACTCTCTTGCAGCCTTCTTGTTTTGTTGTCTATGTTACAAGAACCACAGTCGAAATCCAAAATCTATATTCGCGCGAACACCTCACAAGTCAAAACATTCTCAAACCTTAGTTAGAAATTCTACTTTGTCAGGTCATAAAAAGGACAATTTCTCACTTTTCCTGCATTTTCTTGGGAATCAAACAGATTAAAGTCGAAGGGAAAAAAAACTTACAGTCTCTTCCGAGGAATTTTCCAGCGAAGAGATCATCAATGACGCCAGCCTTAGCACCGACAGCGATGTTCATGTTATCGGCCTCTTTGCCTAGCCTATAAAGGTAATCTTTTCCCTCGGAGTCTTTAGCTTCCCACGACGACTGCTCCGAGAGTCTCTTCTTGGGTTTAGTCGACTCTTTTTCGCCGCTAATGTTTCCATTTTCGTTAGGATCCGACAGCGAACGCAGAGAGAATGAAACAGAATTGGATGTTTGATGAGGAGAGAGAAAAGAGAGTGTTTTGGGAATTGGGGATTTCAATTGTGGAGGAGGAGAGGGGGAGGAGATACAAAAGGAAGTGGGATGAGGATTGTTAAAGTTGCAGAAGAAAAGCGCCATTGATTTTGGATTGCAAAAGAAGAGCGCCATGGATTGCTCAATGTTATTGACGATATCGATACAGAGGAAATTGAGAGTATTTCGCGCCACATAATATTAAACCATAACGGACCCTACCTTTGTACGTCCGATGGCAATTTCATTGTCTCGGTTTCCTCGGTTTCGTTCCGGTTTGTTACTCTTCTCGTTTTGATGGAAGTTTCGAGGATCCCAAATGCCTGCTTGGGGCCGGGCCGGGGATAGAAAGCGAAGTTACGATGCCAATTTTATTCAATGGGAATGATTATTCTCTTAGGTATTTGAAATTCACACGAGAATATTAATAAATCAAAAATAACAAATTAAATAATATGAGAGAATAGATTAGAAATATTTGTGAGGTGGTCGAGGCACACGAAAACAATGTTTTTAGAAAAAATACACCTCCTTCTGCACGGTGTTAAAAGATGTTCCTTTTCTAATATACAACGACCTTTGAATTTTTTTCTGCGTTGCGAAGACTATTGCGCGCCAAATCAAGATATTATTTTAACACGTAAAATATTGATCGAAAATTATTTGGTCAATATTTTAAAACTATCACTCCAAAGTTACTGCGATCCCTCAAAAGTATTTTTTCTTTCTTCAAGAATAGTCTGTTTTTTGTCTCTACTTTTTCACAACAAGTACAACATATACATATATATGGAATAATCTATCCGTTGAAGTTGGTTACTAAAAAGATCTTCACTAAATGTGATTTGTGGCAATAAAAATGTAACCGTTGCAATTTAATATTTTGTAATCACTTTTTAAAATTTAAACTCTGAATAATTAAGGAATTAAATATATAAAACAACTTATTAAAAGTAAAATATTAAATTATTATAACATATATAAAATGTTAATTTAATTAGTTCAGTTCGCTTCGCTTAATTCTTCTCCCGTTTATTACCGTCATCGTTTTGATGAGAGTTTCAAGGATCCCGAATCTTTGCTGGGGGTAGGACAGGAATGGAGGGTAAAGATAATTCTTTGTTCGGAGACAAGATATAAACGGGAATGAGGGGGTGTTTGGAAGCTTCTTTTTTGTATTTTTCCATTTCTATTTTTGGATTTTAGCTATTTGGGAGCCGCATTCTCATACTGAATTCTTCATTTTGGACTTTAAGAATAAAAACTCAAAAGGAGTTTTATAGCTTATTTTTATATTTTTATTCTCATTTTTCATTCTACTACTTTTACAGAATGCATTTTGTATATTTTTTTCAAATACTCTTTTCAAATTCAATATTTATTCTGGTCATAATTCAAAAAGTCAAAAAATAAAAAGTTAAAAAATAAACTCCCAAACAGGCTCTGAATATCCAGTTCAAAGATCGGGTAAAATAACGATCAAATTCATCTTCAATATGTGGCGTTGTCAATCTTATTTATATCATCTTGTTTGGCTCACCATGGTTGTTTATTTATTTTTTATCAAATTTGGGAAGAGACCGAACAGTTCAAATCTATTTATTTGTAAGCCATTTAGATGATGGAGATTGTTCCTTTCTTAAAATTTATCGAGAATATTAGTCGCGTCAAAAATTATATTGATCTGATAAATTTTTTAGAATTTATTTACACTGAAAAGAATAGATATTGGTCCAATAGTGAGATATAATTTTTCAAAAGAAAAGTGTTTCAAAATTTAGTTTATTCATGAAAACTTAGTCGGATATTAATAAGTCGGATTCGAAAAAGTTGTAGTACAGTTTTTTATAGTGCACATATAATGCAGATAAAACGACATAATTTTATTCGGTTTGTCATTGAAACTATATCGTTTTAACTTATGACACAATATGTAATTAAAACGATATAATTTTGATAACAAAGCGGACAAAATTATGTCGTTTTGTCCATACTACGCGTGGACTACATAAAATTACAAGTAGCTCCCTCGAATCCCAATAAGTATTGGTCAAATCTTGCCAGAAAAAGACGATCAAACCTACAAAATTATACAATTGACGGTTAAGGATTTGGATCAACTTGATTTTTTTTTTTTTACATGTTAAAAACTATGAAATTATAGTAGGCCGGACTTCCGTGGTTTTAGGCTATGCTATTTTATGAACCTCGGCCCAGTATGCTCCAACAATGGGTCAATCTGAGATCTCATTTGAGGCTCGGTCTTGCGTGACTTAAGCCAGTCTTATTTAAATCATAAGTGTCGGTCGGACCAAGGGCTTAACATACCTACACAATGCGCCACAAACTCATCTCCGAGTGTACAACCAACATGTGAGTCAAGTCAAACATGCAGCGGTTGACACATATTGAGAACAGTGGTTTGCGGAGCCTTTTATCAAGGACAAAAACTCAGCATATCCACCATGGGTGTGGTGGTCGGTGTTCGTCGAGCGAGACATGAAGCATGATGTGGACAATTATCCGCACAATCGTGGAGGACAAATTGTTACCAGACATGAGAGCACGACTGCCATGATGCACCCACACTAGATTGGGTGACCTACCACGCGACATTCTTAGGCGTCATGCTACGTCTCTTATATAAAGCACAAGTACAATCAAAACACTCAGGTTTTTCAGTTGGCTCATTCTATTTTTTTAGAACTAACTTAACCATCAGAGTGTCCTTCAATTACCTTTGATCGGTCAGCACTGACGAATTTCTTTTTTGTAGGCTTACAACCCAAGCAAGGTATCACACTAGATCAACTCGTAAAAAAAAACTTAAACGGACTCAAGGTTTCATGAGAATTAACGGCTCGTTTCATCAAAATAGAACACTAAAATAACAATCTTCATTTTATAAATAAATATAGGAGATTACATCCACATAAAATGTGATCAAGTAACCCTAGTAATGGGACACGTATATATTATTATTAGGAGTAGAGCAACACAAAGGATATCAAATGAAGTCCTCCTTGTTGGCAAACCAATTGACCTTGAAATCCTTTGCTGCTTTAGCAGGAACATCTTCAATCACCTTCTCTTGGCCCTTTGGGTAGAAAATCCCGGTCCGGGGATCGCGAACCCACCAGCAGTCGCCGTTGCGGCCGTTGTCTCCGGGCACAAAGCTCTTGTTCTTCATTTCCTCACCGTTCAGTTTGGTTGTAGTTTCACCACACGAGCCTTTCTTGTGGTAGGCTTTTCGCAGCATTGGCCTGTCTCAAAATAAAAAGACCAAAAGAGTCGTAGTTTTTTTTTTTATAATTGGGATATTCGGCCAGTAATTTTGGGATTATTTTTAACTTAACGTCGATTAATTTTTGAGACTTTAAAGTTAATGACCGAACTAATCTACAGTAACCTTTAGTGGTTGGTTCTGGTGGGATTCAAACTCGTGACCTTCGGACTTCAGAGCATGGAAGGAACTACACGGCCTGCGCCCCCAAAAAAAAAAATTTTAAAAATTTAGGACCTAAGTATAAATTTCAAAAATTATAAAAAAAATTATATCCCGGCTCCCTCCCTTTTCAGAAAAAAAAAGTCTCGACCCCTCCAAACGTGGAATTCTAGTTCTGCACATGCTTGGAAGGACAAGTCCCTTAATTACCCTTTCTCTTTTCACTGAACAAACCTCTCGGGTTACCAAAACAATCATAGCTGTTAACTAGTTTAACATTGAAAATACGAAAAATGGAATGTGATTTCAACTAGTGTCATGCATACCCCAATATCCTCCATCACTATACGTTCATTTAGCTTTTGCATTTAGCAATGAATTCATCCATATAAATATGTGGTGGTAGTGGATGTCAATGGGACATCATGTGTCGGTGTCCCAATATATATATTTTTTTATTGGAGTGCTATTTAAACGAGAAAGTGTAATATAAGAGCTCCCACTTTGTTTATTGAATATTTGTTGTGTGATTTTTAGTTAGTACTTTTTATTTACTTGTTATGTGATGGTTTTTTAGCTGAATTAAGTGAACAATGCTACAAATACACCTTTAAAAAATATAAATTTCTACACAGATGTGTCCGCAATCCGATGCATATGGATGTTCTAAAACAATGTACGTAGCTCCTAAGTGTATCGGATGGTCTGGACATATCTGTTTACGGAATTTGAAGGAGTTGTAGTGCAATTTTCTGTATTGCAGGCAAAACGTCGTAATTTTATACTCAAAACTACACCATTTTGACTTATCACGCGAATTATTATCAAAATGCATAGTATCAAAACGATATTGTTTCGAGAACAAAACAGATAAAACTATGATATTTTATCTGCACTACACATGCATTATAGAGTACTGCACTACAGTTTTTTCGAATTTATGTTTACATATTTCAATTTTAATGGTGTACTTGTAAATTTTCTTAAACTAAGCAAAAACCAAAAACGAAATTGTCAACAAAAAAGAAAACAGCTTACTTGATGTAGATGGAGTTCATGGTCTGTGCTCCTCTACCAACCGCTGTTGCCATCTCTCTCTCTCTCTCTCTCACTCACACACACACACACAGATGCATTGCTCTCTTTTATAGTGAAGAGCTAAGATGATAAACTTCAAGGGGTTGACCTTGCTCGTAAAGTTTAAAATATGAAAGTTCGTTCTCTTTCAAGATTTCAGGTTTAAATTTTTTTAAGTGTTATCAATTATTATGGGGTAAATTATACAGAGTTTTGCTCCAGTTTTAACTAAAATATCCGTAAATAAACAATAAAATTGATTTTTAAAAATTAATTGTAATGCGCATAAACTGTGTGAATATTCTGAATTATATAAATAAAAAAAAAAGCTAAGATATATAGTAAAAGACATATTTGTTTTCCCAAGAAAAGGGTGTTAAGACCTAGGGGATAGCATCATTGGCCTTTTTAGCTGACCATATTTTAATAATTTCTGTTGTAACTGAATTTATTTTTTTGTATTTTGTTGGAGACATAGGGCCATGCAATCTAGTGATGGGCAGAATTCACTGAATAGGTTATAATTAATAATGTAAGGCAATATTATTGTAATCTCGAGGAAAGCAGCATACGCCACCCAATTTATTTTAGAGTAATGCTACAAATACATACCTTACGGATACAACTAGACACAGATATGTTCGGAGCCGGACATTTTTTTGTTTATTTTATGTGTACTTCACATAACAAGTGGTGGTGTTTACTTATATATATTGAGATAGTGTAGGTCTCGTCTCTACAAAATATTTTTTTATAAGAATGTGATTGTTTCAACCAATAAGAGAGAGAAAAATATTCACCCGAAATTCATTTCTGGATCTATTAGTATAAAAGTTATTAATCTCGTACCGACAAGTATATTGTTTTGAAAAAGTCTGTGTTTTTAACATTATTCTATCGTTTTTGTTACTGGTATAGTACGTACGGTACAGATACTTGTGTGTACCAACATATTTTCAAAAGTAGGATGAGTGAGTGTGTTTTCCAAAACTATAGGGGAGATTCCCTGTAATTGTTAGGAACCTCAAGGGAGGTCAGTGCATTTTACCCAAAAGCTTTTGTTTCAGGCAAAAAAATGAATGCTTTTAAAATTTAAATTGTGAGCTATACATTTTTAGGTTGACAAATTTAAAGTGTAGATTTACAATTTACTTTACTATTTTCTTTATTTTTTGGAAATATTAGATTACGAAAATGGGAGTCGAGAGGCAATCAACGGTACCGATCCTTTCTAAACGAGACCAGAGGAGCCCCTCTGCAAGTTGTGTTGGATTCTCTCCTCGTGTGATGTTTTCATATCTCATTAAAAAATGGAAAACCGTAGAGTGACAAAGGTATCGATTCTCCCTGATTGATACCAGAGGAGTCTCTCCCTGCAAATTGTGTTGGATTCTTCCCCCATGCGTGAAAGGAAAAAGTGAATGAGAGACTTCTCGAGTAGTAAGTGTTGATTCCCGTAGCTACTCAAATCTTATGAAATCCCATGACATATTATGAAAAATCTCACGGATGATAATACTTTTCACAAAAAATATAAAAAAAATACAACTTCAAAGTCACTAAAGATAATAAATGTCTTTTTTAAATTGTTACGGCTTTCGTAAACCTTTTGGATTTTTAATAATAATTTTTAATTTTTAGATTTTGTTGACAAAGACATTAAAACGATTAATCTAAAAAAATTATGTGAATCCGAATTTTTTTT
>JABCMJ010016032.1:0-12373 GCA_014822125.1 Arbutus unedo
ATCATTAAAATTTAATCAAGAATGAAGAGTTTGAATATTGGTATATATATATATATATATATATATATATATCTATATATAATATAAAACTAAAACTAAAACTAACACAATGTTAATACAGTTTTTTTTCTTTGGTTCAATTGCATAGGTATGAATTATGCAAATGGAACATCTATGTCAAATTAGAAATGAAGCTGACTTCTCTTGCATCTTTTTATCATTTCTATGATTTCACTTTGGGGTTGTATTCTATTATTAAACTACTTTTTATTTCATTGCGTTGTTGTTGGCTTAGTTATAGTTGGTGAATTTCTTTTAATGGTAATGTAATATGTAATATGTAATGTGTAATGTGTTATTTGTGAGTTCGGTTTGTTGCCAAAATATGAATAGCAGTTCATTTTCCAAATATGAATAGAAATTCATTTTTAAAAAAATTGCATTCAGATAAGATCGGAACGGATCCAGACCAGATTCAAAAAATTTATGGATATCTATTCGGTTCGGGTATTAACTAATATCCAATGGATATGGTTATGGTTCACCGATTTGAATAACCGATGGATATCGAATCAGTTACGGTTATCTGTTAGTGTTCGGATATCGGATATGGATATCCTAATATCCGATCTATTGCCATTCCTACCAGTATGCTCTTCTCCATGAAGAAAGACACCAGCTTGGTTGAAGATTTTGGTCAAAAGAGTACCAAAAAGTAAATTTTTGGAGACATGATGTTAAAAAGGCAACCATTTCTTTGAGAAAGATGAAATTGAGATCTAAACTAGTATTAGTTTGAAAACAATGAAGAGTATAGCTTTGCATAGGAGTAAGAGCATAGAAATGTGTGCCCTTGGGAGTGACATTCTTGCCAAGGAATGAGTGAATGAGGCAAAGTTCGATTTAAGGTTAGGTCATTTGAGACCACCTCCTACGATTCGATTTACAATGCTATCAGTCACATAATTAGGAAAAAAGGTAAGAAGTTCAGCTTCAGAATTGATAAAAACTTGATTGTAACCATTGGGGCAATCAATGTGATCAGACACTGTAGGGACATCCAAGACAATGTCCACTATGCGGACAAAGGAGTGAAGCACAAATTCATCCATGCCAGAGTCACTAGTTAAGTTGCGACAGAAATAGCAAACGCGTTTGGGATAGACTTTGGAGGGAAGATCCAAAAGGGTATCCCAACCCATATTTCATATAGGCGTAGTCAAAAGATGATCATAGTCACAGGATAGTTTTACCTAACGCCTAGTAAGAATAGCTTTGTTGCGAAGCCAACTCCAAGATGTTTCAGCAGAAATGGAGACAAACTTTTTGTAACCAAAAGATGGTTGGATAGATCCTCCGTTGATGGGGAATTTGGTGACCTTGGGGCATTTAATGGGATTAAAATAAGAGATAAGGAACCCTATGTAGAATTTTTCGAAGGGAAGGAGAGAGGGAGGCGGCCAAAAATTTAGAAGAGAGAAAATCTAGTTCGTAGAATAAGAAGTTATCAGCTGAATTGTCGCACACCAATTGACCTGGCGGTCTACATGTCAGACTACTGGTACATGAGAAAAGATAGAAACAGTGACAAAAAAATTATAAGGGAAAATCAAGAAATTTTGTAGGAAAGATCACTGCCATGTATGACAGGAACATGTCGCATAAAAATAGAAACATTACAAGGTTGTGCAAAGACAATATTTTTGGAAATAAAATCCCACCAAAAAATCTATTTGATTAGACATACCAAATTCTTTTTGAATAAAAGAAAATGATTATTCTCCAAGGGATTTTGTAAAAATGTTTGCCAATTGTTGATTGGTATTCACAAAAGTAAGCTCAATATCCCCTTTTGAACATGGTCGCTAGAGGTGAAACTGGTCCGGTTTGGTCAAAAAACTCGGACCAAATCGGTAATTTCGTTTTGAACTTTTGTAAACCAAAATCGAACCGAATTATTTTGGTCTCGTGCATTTTGATTTTTCCAGTTTCGATTTGGTTTCGGTCAGGTTTCGGTTTGATTGGGCTTGGATCTAAAATTAAAAAAAAAACTTCTAAAAAATTAAGAAGCTCGTGTTAAATGAATCAAGCCCGGATTAATTTTTATTTTAAAACCAGTTTTCAATTTGATAGGCCTAAGCGCAAGTTAAAAAAAATCTAAAAAATGAAAGTCTAGTAAAATTGACATACAAAATTATAAACCATAGTAAAATTAAAGTCACGTAAAAAATTATAGTCAAAAGAAAACTAGTTTGAGACTCATGAACGTAAGTTTATTTATTTATTAGGGTTTAGTATAAGAACCAGTTTGGTCCGATTTTTAGGTGGCTAAAACTAAAAACCGAACCGACTTTTTTTAAAAATTTCAAACCAGACTGAACTGGACTGATTAGACTGAAAAACTGGACCAAATCATCGATTTGGTTTGGTTTACAGGTTTGGACTTTAACCCCTAATGGTCGCGAATAAAATGATGTCTAATCTCAATATGTTTTGTTTGAGAATCTTGAGTGAGATTTTTGGTTAAACAAATAACACTTGTATTGTCACATTTTATGGGAATGTGGTCATAATGTAAATTGTAATCTTTCATTTGTTGTTTGATCAACAAGATTTGAGCACAACAACCATTGGCCGCTACATATTTAGCCTCAGCGGTGGATAAAGCTATGGAATTTTGCTTTCTACTATGCCATGAAATGAGAAATTGTCCTAAGAAATGACATGTGCCACCAGTGCTCTTGCGATCAACTTTAAAACCTTCGAAATCGGCATCAGAATATCTCACTAAGTTAAAATCTACGTACAAATAGTCCTAAATCATGAGTGCCAATAAGATATCTAAAAATATTTAACCGCAGCTAAATGTGATTCCTTAGGACATGATTGAAATCTAGCATACATGCATATGCTAAATATAATATCTGGCCAATGTATGTGAGATAGAGTAAAGAGCCAATCATACCTTGATACATCTTTTCATTAATGTTCATACCATGCTCATCTTTGTCAAGTTTTGTTGATGTACTCATTGGGGTGCTCATAGCCTTAGATCCTTCCATACCAAACTTCTTAACTAGCTCATTGGTGTACTTGGCTAGGTTGATAATGATGCTTTCTTTGGTTTGCTTAATTTGAAGACCAAGGAAGAAGTTTAACTCCTCCATCATGCTCATTTCAAATTCACCTTGCATACACTTAGCAAACTCTTTGCATAGAAGCTCATTAGTAGCACCAAATATGATGTCATCAAAATAAATTTGCACAATAAGCATGTGCTTGTTTCTAGTCTTAATAAAAAGAGCAACATTTACTTTGCCTCTAGAAAAACTATTTTCAAGTAAGAAAGTGCTAAGTCTGTAATACCAAGCACGAGGTGCTTGTTTCAATCCATAAAGTAGTTTAGAAAGTTTATAAACATGATCAGGATAAGTATGCTTTTCAAAACCCTAAGGTTATTTGACATGAACTTTCTCATTGATAAAGACATTTGAAAATGCACTTTTGACATCCATTTCATAAAGACTAAAATTTTTGAAAAATACAAATGCAAGTAACATGCGAATAGCTTCTAGTCTAGCTGTGAATGCAAATGTTTCTTCAATATCAATGTCTTCTTCTTGATTATATCCTAATCTAGCTTTATTTCTAACAATGAAGCCATCTTAATCAAGTTTGTTTCTATAAACTCATTTTGTTCGAATAATAGTATGATCATGAGTCCTAGGAACTATGTCCAAACATCATTTCGTTCTAATTGATTTAGTTCCTTTTGCATGGCTAGAATTCAATTATCATGATTTTTGGCTTCAAATTCATAGGCTCTATTTGAGATACAAAAGCTAAAATTTCACAAATGTTTTCAAGAGAGGAGTGCGTAGATATACCTTTTGATGGATCTACAAGAATTAAGTCTTTAGAATGATTTTGAACAAACTTTCTTTCTTTAGAAAGGTCAAGATTATTTCCCTTGATGTCTTGTGGTTGATTATTTACCACATCTGCCTTCACTTGAGTAGTGATTTGTTTGCTCTTATCATTTGGATCATCAAGGGTAAGATCTTGAACTTCCTTCACAAACGCTACATCATCGTCATCAAAAATCTTAGTGAATATGAGATTAGATTTATCAAAGGAAAATATTATGGTTGGTGCAGTGGTTAGACAAGATGTGCATACGGTATTGGTTGGGTGAAAGTCTGAGGTTTAAAACTTGGAAGGGGAAGAAAATGATATTATGGGTGCTTTAAGAGCGATGGAGAGAGAGCAAGGCAAGGAGAGAAAGAAAGAGAAGGGGAGAGAGAAAGGCAAGGAGAGGGTGACAAAGAAGAATGATGAAGCGCAGGGATTCTTAAGTGAATGGCGACATATCAATGCGGAAGAAGGTTGGAATTTGGTCACAAGAAGGAAATATTACAAGGGTAACTATCAAAGAGGAAGATATATGATCAGCAGAGAGGGAACAAAGGACTCATTTTCTATTTACGTAGACAATTTACCAGATGCAATGGATCAATGGATGGCGAGTGGCTACGGCAATAATTCAGGGGTTATGAAATTGTGGAAGTGGAAATTCTAGCTAAAAGAACAAAAAAAAATACTAAGTTTGGCTTTATTGGATTCAAGAAGAAGGAAGATGTAGTTGAGGCTACCAAAGAAATGAATGGTATCTCTGTGAGAGGGAATAAACTTCATGCCAAATTAGCCAGTTTTCGTTGGAACAAAGCAGAGTAAATTAACAAGGACGGGGTTGTGCCTATTAGGAGAATTCAACAACATTCTCAGGAAAACAGGGTGGTTGTCAATAACAGAAGTTTGAAGAGCTATGCGGAATTGGTCAGTAAGCAACAACAAACAACTGATGTGGGGCACAAGGTCATGGCAAAGAATGGAAAGTATGCAAGTAACCCGTAAGGTGCAGAAAAAAGTTATTACCCGATGACGAATTCAAGAACAATTATTCAAGTAAAGGGAGAAGGATATAACTGACTTTGGAGAAGTGTTATGGCTGATTTAGATACGGTTCAATCAATTGATTCACTAAGGGAGGCAATTGTCCATAAACTTGGTCCTAACATTCAATAAATCAGAGTTATAATATATCCTTTTCAAAAAGGAATGTGTAAAAGATGTTAAATAACTCTACGAATGTAGTTCCTAGGATGTCATGCAAAAATCCAATACTCCATGCCCAATCCAAGCTAGTTGTCAGGGACTGTACCTGAAAAATAAATAAGGGTTGAGCTAACGCGCCCAGTAGAGAAATTCTATGCAGATCTTACGTGAAGATGGAATGTCATGGCATAGAAGGTAAACAACAATGCTTAACTTCAATGTATTATAATAAGAGACATTAAGTTACAAATGATACATTTCCAAATTTGAAGCCTACTCATTAGAGGCTCGTTTCACATAATTGTTCTCATCATCATCAAGTGACACTTTCGAATCCGTATTAACGATATCTCATGCCCAGTATCCCCATAGGATCCTAGTCCCATCCCCTAGCCTTTCCATTGAAAGTCTAGTCCACCACCTTCCTAACCTTTCCATCGAAAAGTCTAGTCTACACTACCCCTAGCATTCCCATTGGGAGTTTAGTTCACAACATTACTAGCCTTTCCATCGAAAGTCTAGTCCACAGCATTTCTAGCACTTCTATCGAAAGTCTAGTTCACAATATCATGTCGGTCACAGTGTTTACACACCACATGAATCATAAATTCATCATAATATTTCAATATATCGATCATAAATTAAAAACCAAATGGTACGATGCATCACTTCTACCAAAAATGTCATATGGCAATTCTATCAAGCAACAGACAATATCTAGTCCATATAAATAAACACCTTCAAGTTTAAAGCTCCAAATATACCCAAACATACTCAAACCCTTAACATAAAGGTTAAATACACAATAAACCAATAACAAGCCATAATCAAGTAAAAGAAGCAAGAAAATTCCTACGTCAAGAAGAAAATATGATATTTGAGTCCAAGTGGAGAAGCCCTAGATTGAAAGGTGAAGAGAAGCCCAACCAAGCCCTCTCCAAGCAAGAATCCACCTCCAAGTACTTGAAATCAAAGAAAAATGAAAGATCCTTGAAGGAATTTGAGAGATATGGGGGTCTGATCAAGTGTTTTGGGTGAAGACATGAGAAATGGGGGTTTCTTAGAGAGAGAAGTGGAGAAAATTTGATATTAGAGGTGTATGTTGTGCTTAAAAAAAATTCTAATTCATCCCTTTTAAATCTGCGCGTCCACCCATATGACCAGTCATAGAAAAGAGGGAAGGGAGCGTGACTAGTCACAGAAGGCCCACTGACCAAACAAGCTCTACCCACGTGACCAGTCACAAAAAAGAGGCAAGGGAGCATGACCAATCACAGAAGACTCACTGACCAAACAAGCTCTACTCGCGTGACCAGTCACGGAAAAGAGGCAAAGGGGCGTGACTAGTCACGGAAGGCCCATTGACCGAAAATTCTAAATTTTTTATTTTTTATTTTTTTCTTATTTTAAACATTAAAATAAGACGGATCCTCATATCCTTTCCCCCCTTAAAGAAATTTCATCCACGAAATTTTAAAAGTACTATAATGTCAATAATTCCCAACAACTTTAAACCGACATACTCTACATGTGATAAAGAATGAACAAATCAATGCAACTTGAGCCAACTATGTCTATTTTAATGTCACAAATCCAGAAACTATAACAACCCAATTAACAAACATGTCTAAACAATGCCCGATTGCATATTAAAAATCATGACTCAACAAGTCCCGTAATTAAATGATACATATCGACAAGTTCATGCATCAACAATACCAATTTGCCAAGTAAAGTTCATGACTTAACGAGCCTATTCGAAATCAAATTCAGACCGGGAAAAATAATGCCATCAAGCATATTACAATAGTCAATCAAGTCTCATATAAACTCGGATATTTCTCCCACACTTCGTCTCCTCGTTCCCATGTTGATTCCTCTCAGCCCTAGTTACTCCATAACACTCGCACTAACGGAATAGTCGTATCTCATAGCACTTGCTTACGAATATCAAGAATACATATTGGCCCTTCTCCGTATGAGGCGTCAGCCTCTAAGTCAAGTTCAGACCACTCAAGTACATGGGACGGGTCCAGTTCATATTTTCTCAACATTGACACGTGGAAAACGTCATACACACCCGATAGTTTTGGTGGTAGAGCCAAATGGTACTCTATTTCGCCAATTCTTTCAATAATGTCAAATGGCCCGATATATCATGGCGAAAGCTTTCCTTTCCGTCCAAAACGCGACAAACCCCTCTGTGGTGACACTTTCAAGAACATATGGTCGCCAACTTCAAATGACAAAGGGCGACGACGACGATTGACATAGTTCTTCTGTCGACTTTGCGCGGTAAGCAATCTTTAGCGAATCAACTTGACTTTCTCAGTAGTCTTATCTTGTGCGGCCACAAGATGTTGACGAATCGCTTTCATTCTTTCGACAGTCTCTCCAATCAAATCTGGGCCCACAATAGTGGCCTCTCCCAATTCTGTCCAACATATGGGCGATCTACACGGCCTACCATATAAGGTCTAAAATGTTGCCATCTCATTACTAGATTGATAACAGTTGTTATAGGCATACTCCACAAGTGGTAAATGATCCTTCCAACTACCTCGAAAATCCAAAACACAAGCCTGAAGCATGTCTTCTAAAATCTGGATCATTCATTCTGATTGTCCATCCGTTTGTGAGTGACAAGCAGTACTAAACAAAAGATTTGTACCAAGCACTGCTTGCAAGCTCTGCCAAAATTGTGCGGTAAATCTCGGATCTCGATTAGAGACAATGGACACAGAGATTCCATGGAGGCAAATAATCTTGCGAATATATAAATGGCAGAGTTTCTCCACAGAATCGGTCACCTAATTAGGGAAAAAGTGAGCGATTTTCGTCAAACGATCAACAATCACCCATATTGCATCATGCCCTCTCGACGATTTTGACAAACCAGTAATGAAATCTATGGCCACATTCTCCCACTTCCACTTAGCCACTGGTAGTGGTTGTAATTCCCCAATGCGTCGTTGGTGTTCGACTTTTACTTGCTGGCACATAAGACACCGTGATACAAACTTCACCACATCTTGTTTCATTCCGGACCACCAAAATTGTTGACGCAAATCATGGTACATCTTCGTGCCTTCCGGGTGAATGGCTAAAAGCGAATGGTGAAATTCCCTCTAGACATTTTCCCGGCATGAAACGGGCACAAATAATTTACCTTGGTAACGTAGACCTCGATCGGCATGCATCATCCATCCCTTTCCAGTACTACCACCGAAGAACTTCTTTCTCAACTCATTCATTTCCTCATCATGTTGTTAGGCGTCAACCACCCAAGCTGATAAAGCCGATTGCACCGTCAAATTACACAATGTTACTCCTTCTTGGACTTCCTCAAAGTATGTTGCATAAAATCTCAAGTCCTGCATCATCTTCCACTCGCGAATCACTAGGCTCACTAGATGAGTCGATTTCCTATTCAAGGCATCTGCCACCACATTAGCTTTTCTCGGGTGATATTGCAAATCAAAGTCATAATTCTCCATGTGTTCTATCTATTGGCGTTGTCGCAAATTCAATTCCTTTTGAGAAAATAAATACTTCAAGTTTTTGTGGTTAGAGAAAATCTCAAATTTCTCACCATATAAAACCTTGAGACCGTGGGGAGGCTTTTAGCCTCACTGGGTTCAAACTCGTTGCATTTAGACATGAATTGGGTGCTTGTACACTTGACATGCATTGGCATTGCATATCATATGAATAGACTTATATGTAATTGTTGACCCTTGTTAGGAATTTCTATGGGATAATTGGCCTTATGAGGGCAATAGTTACTTGATTTTGATAGTAATATCTTTATTATTGTAGCATCATGCCTCCGAGACGTGGGGTGAGATTGGGTGGACCTCGAGGTCGGGGTCGAGGCCGTCATCGTGAGAGACCGTTAGATGATGTTGTGAGTCAACAAAGAGAGATTTGGTGAGCGGGGGAAATTCATGAGGAAGTGGAATAGAATGCCGAACCGCTGGTTGTTTCGGGTGCGTTTATGAGGGAGTTTGTGGCGGCGCTTGTCGAGGCCAATTTACTGAACTAGGCTCCAAGAGCCCATGCATGTGATCAGGCGCTAGACGCAATGAGAGAGTTTTGCTGCCTTAATCCCCCTTAGTTTAGCGGATAATGTAGCGACTTTCTTGTGGCCAATCATCGGCTCTCCGAGATTTGCAAATTATTCACAACTTTGAGGATAGTAGAAGATTATCTCCAGGTCGGCATTGTGGCTTGCCAATTGATTGGGGAGGCAGATAAATGGTGAAAGTCTATCCTTGAAACAAGGAAAGATGCACGAAAGGCTGCTAGGCAAGCGACTAGAGTTGACGAACCGGATGCGGAGGACATTACTTGGGCGAATTTGAGGCTCTTTTTGAGAGCCGATATTTTCCTGAATCTTATCATGAGTAGTTATGAGTACAGTTTGAGAGGCTAAAACAAGAGAACATGACAGTGTCAGAATATGCTGTGAACTTTCAGACTTTATCCCGTTATGCGTTGAAGTTGGTATCTTCGGAAGATCATAAGTGTCGTCGTTTTGAGAGGGGTCTTCACTCTTCTGTGAAGGGGCTTGTGGTAAGCCAACACAAGATAAATTTTGATGAGATTGTTGAGTGTGCAAGAAGTGTGAAATTGTCTAGGGAGGCACAACAGGGTTCCTAAGTTTGGGAACCTAGACAATTGAGTATCGTACAAAATTCATCATCGTTTTGGAGCTTTGGGAGTCAGGGGCGCAAGCGACAGAGAGAGCAATTTCAGTCTCCCCAGGGCCACTCAAATCTTAAGCCACATGCTCACTCTGATTCGAGGAACAACACTTCAAGGCCACCTGTTGTGTGTCACCGGTGTAACCAACCAGGTCCCATTCGTAGCCAGTGTTTTGCGCCTCAGAGAACATGTTTTACTTGTGGTCAAACTGGACATATGGCTAGAAGTTGTGCTCAAGGGACAGGGGTACGCAGTGAGGTAGGGTCAGTACAGCAACCCAGACCAAGACAACATCACGAGCAGCAGCAACAGTTTGGGGGCAGTCAGAGGCAGCCACAACCTCATCATCGTCAGACTACTTCCATGTAAGGCTCATAGGGTGATAGGGGAGCAAGCTCCTTGGCACCTCCTCAAGGTTCTGGACAATAAAGTGGGTATGGCCAGGGCCATCATGCGCAAGGTAAAGTCTTTAATATTACTTCCGCAATTCCACAACCCACTACACAGGGTCCTGAGACATCGTTCGTGAGGGGTACATTTCTGTTGTTTAACTCTTTTGCTAGAGTTTTATTCGATTCTGGAGCATCTCATTCATTCATTGCTGCATCGTTTGTGTGTGCATTGGAACTAGAAACTAATCACCTTGACCCACCTTTGTTTGTTGAGACTCCTCTTGGAGGTAGATCGCCGCTTAGTCGTGTTTGTAGAGCTTGTGAGCTTGTTATCCTCGACCATCATTTCACCTTCGACTTCATTGTTTTAGACATGTCGGGGTTTGACATTATTTTGGGCATGGACTGGTTGTCTATGTATCATGCTACCATCGACTGTTTCAAGCGTCGAGTCCGCATTTGTTCATCTGACGAGGGTTGTTTTGAATTCTTTGGGGAACGACGAGAGCCGTTGGAACCTTATTTGTGGGGGTCTCAAGAGCGGGAGTCAATCTATGCACTTCTAGCTAGTTTGACGTTAGATGAAGATATGCCAAACCATGGAGAGCTACCTTTAGTGATTCTAGATTTTTCGGATATATTTCCAATTGAGTTGCCTAGCTTGCCTCCAGAACGAGAGATCAAATTTACTATCGAGTTGCTTCCGGGTGCCACACCTATCTCTATGCCTCCCTATCGTTTTGCGCTGGCTAAACTGAAAGAGTTAAAGGTACAATTACAAGAGTTGCAATTGCGGTACCGTGAAGAACAAGTACCCGATGCCGAGAATTGATGATCTATTTGATCAACTTCGGGGAGCAACCTACTTTTCCAAGATCGATTTGAGATCGGGTTATCACTAGTTGAGGGTCCGAAAGGAAGACATTCCGAAAACGGCCTTTCAAACACGCTATGGGCACTATGAGTTTGTGGTTATGCCTTTTGGCTTGACGAACGCTCCAGCAACATTCATGGACCTTATGAATCGCATATTCTGCCTCTACCTCGATAGATTTGTCGTGATTTTTGTTGATGACATATTGATTTATTCGCCTACGTAGGAAGAACACTAGTCTGTAACCTTTTGCCACCAACCTAACTTTGTACCTTTCAACTTTTCCTTTAGCATTTCTTTTTATTTTGTATACCCATTTGACTCCATTGTTCTTTGGCCTCTCGGAAGTGTTGTGAGATCCCATATACTATTTCTTTCAGTTGCTTGAATCTCCACGTCCATTGCATCTCAAATCACTTATTATTGGAGTTACCACTTCCATTGTGTCATAGATATCTCGAATGCTTCTCATACAAGATGGTCTTGCACTTGAACTCGATTCGGATGGCGAATGACTTGCTTGTACATGAGTTGGACCCGGTGGTGATGGTAATGGAGAAATTGGCTCCAAAACATCATCTTCTTGCTCTTTTTCCTCCAAAAAAGGTAAAAAATAATACTCTTCTTCGGAATTACTCTAACCCCATTCACTTTTTTCATCAAACTCCATATCTCTACTAATCACAGTTTTTTCATTATTTCGATTGTAAAGCTTGTAACCTTTGCTTCTTGAATCATACCCGATGAAGACAAATTTCTCACTTTTGTCATCTAGCTTGGTCCGCTTCTCATCCGCTACATGCGCATAAGCAATACTCCCAAAAATGCGCAAATGAGAGACACTTGGCTTGAATCCTTCCCATTCTTCTTGTGGCATTTTGTTCTCGACACTTTTAGTAGGACACTGATTTAATAAATACACGGCACAATCAACGGCTTCCGCCCAAAACTCCTTCGGCATTTTCTTGCTCTTCAACATACTCTGAGCTATATTGAGAATGGTTCAATTTTTACTTTCGGCAACTCCATTTTGTTGAGGTAATCTTAGAACCGTTAGAGGATGGCAAATGCCATTTTCTTCGCAAAACATTTTGAATTCATTTGATGTGAATTTACCACCTCTATCAGATCTTATTGCCTTGCTTTCATACCCACTTTGTTTTTTAACAAAAGTCTTGAATTTTTTAAAAACTCCAAACATTTCAGATTTTTCCTTGAGAAAATAAACCCATATTTTTGGGCTAAAATCATCAATAAATAGCAAAAAATACCGATTTTTACCATG
>JABCMJ010016036.1:0-12207 GCA_014822125.1 Arbutus unedo
AATTAATATATAAATACAATAATATAATAATAATATCTACACAATTATATATGTACTTATCTCATTATAACCCTACTTAATAAAATTAGAAATTAAATGTTGAATAAAAGTCGTTGGAATATATTAAAATTCTAAAATTCGAGGTCCTTACATGCATCCATTCAATTTCCCAAGTCCAAACGGGCTGTAACGGCCCAAGTTCAATGGTCAAAAAACTAATATGTTAGAAATGATTGAGTTTGAAGTGACTTTAAATGGCTTCGAACCAGTTTCGAATGGCCCAATTTGTAATAATTTTCTCTCTCAATTCAGTAGAATAGTCCTTTTTTCTAATTATTTTTCCTGTCAAAAAAGAACTCTATTAGAGGACCCCTCATCTCTAGTCAGCAGGAAGAGACTCCGACGATTAAGTCAGTACTTAACTCTAAATTTTGTAGTACCAATGTTCGTAATAACAAATGACAATGCACTTCTTCTCTTGGTGTGTATTTTTTTTTTTTTTTATATAGAAGTTCTTCCTGCCGCCTAGAGTTCCTTACAACTAATTCATCATTAGTCGTTGTATTATTCTCGAATTACAAATATTTCTAGGATAACATCGAGCCCTAATATAAGTCTAATCTCAAACTTATAATGTTTTCTTTTTAACTCCTAATTGCTCATTAGCAGTTGAATTTGTCTAAAATTTCTCATTCTTATCCAACTTGGTATGATCTAACATTCTGAGTCACACCTTATACTTCAGTGTCAGAGTTTGAACATAACTTCGCCCCTATTTTTTTTGACAAGGCCTAATTCGATTTTTTGATTATCTTTTTGTCCTTATGTGAATTTTGTTTACAATTTTTTATCTTTCGTTAACTTTATGTGGATTATTGATTCATCTCGACAAGAAGTTTTATAAATAATGGATAAAATTTGAAGAAAGTTCAAAAACGACAAAAATAATCTAAAAATAGGATATTTTTGTGTTATTTGTCGTCTTTGATGATTTTTTTTATCTTTTTAACATAATTTAATACCTTTTATATTTGTTTCATCGAGACAGACCAATAATCCACAAATATTTGAGGCTAAAACAACAAATGCGAAAAAAATTAAATAAAGATAAAACGTGCTTAAAAATAATCGAGTTAAAATAAATAGACTTAATCATGCTTAAAAACAAGTTCTCCTTAGACCCCATTTGCCTTAATTGTGCTTAAAAACAAGTTTTAAGGCTCCATTTGTCTTAACTCGATTATTTTTAAGCATATTTTCGTGTCTATTTAAATTTTTTTCGCATTTTTTGTTTTGGTCTCAAATTTTAATGAATTATTGGTGCATCTCGATAAGAAGAATCTAAAAAATACTAAAATTATACCCAAAAGCTAATTTTTTTTTGCTAAAGACGATGAATAAGTACAAAAAAAAATATTTTTAATTATTTTTGTCTTTTCGGCGGAACTATTTTTAAATTTGGTCCACTATTTATAACTTTTTTGAAATCTCTCGTCAAAATGAATCAATAATTCACAAAAAAATTACAAAAACAATTCACTTAAAAATAAAAAAATAATCAAATAATCAAGTCATTTAGTTCTTTAAATTGGCGAAAAAGTAAAAAAAATGATGTACGAAAGTATTAAATTTTTCCTTCTGAAAAATGAAACTAGTTTTAAAAGATAAAAAAAAAAGAAATATAGGACAAAGGGAATACTTGTTTTTCCTCTGGGAAATTAGAGATAGAAAACAAGCATGATCAGTTGTTTGAATGCCATCAATATTAATTAATTGACTTCTACCTGAAGATTAGTAAAACTAATTTGTCTTTTTTTTTAATAATTGCATCTGACGAGAGAGAGAGAGAGAGAGCGCAAGGACCACTTCTAATTGGATGATAAGAAAAGTCTTTTTTAATAACTCAAATTGTTCGAATCTATTTACAAGTATTTTAACTTATCTCTGAAAAATTAATTCTTCCATTCACTAACGGAATTCAATATATAAATTTGTCTCATAAAAATTGATAATTGATATTAAGTTTTGATTATAAAAACTTATTTTAAACCTTTAAGTATTAGTTTTCACTACCAAACCAACACCTCGAGAGATTTGGAGGATGAAAAGTTATGGTCATTCATCTATGAGGAATGAAGATCGTGTTGTGTATTACGCATAGCAGAATATGTTGTGCTCCAAAAGATAATGTTTTAGTGCTTAAAAAATTGTCCAGAAACTGTCCAAATATGTCTAAATTTTTAAATAAATTTTTGCGCTCCGAAACTATATCGTTTTGACACACAACATGTGCATAGTGTACAACAAGTACCCCGTACTATCTATGAGCTAAAAAGGTGGGAGGGAGAAATGAGTAGTCCACGTGCCATGCATGTGGTGCACGTGCAAGTTTGGGTCATATTTATCAATATACACACACATCAATGGTTTCTACATTGTGAGCTGTGTAGTACTTTTGTCCAACATGTTGTACCGAAAGTGCAAAATATAAGTTTATGTGGTCCGTAAACTTACGTATATAAATGTAATATTTATGTTTCAGTTATGGCAATTGAGTCCCTTATACTTCCATTAAACTTTCAATTTGATCCTCCAATTTGTAATATTTTATCTAGCGATCTAGCAAACAAATATAAGGCTGTTTCAATCCCCATCCTCTTGTATATGGTGTGTTTTCATCGCCGCTTTCTCCTTTTCCAGATTACATGACATGGAATCGAATCTTGGATCTATTGATCTCTCCGACGAGCTAGTGACGTTAATCCAGATACAATAACATACAAAGTTCCAACCTCTCATAATGCGATCTTTCGATTCCATCCAGTTTCTCTAATACCTTGTTTGTGCTGGAAATTTCAAGAATTGTGAATGAGCTTGAGACACTAGAGGTCTTACGAGGTAACCAAGAGGTATTAGCAGTTTTACAACTTAAAAGTCTTCTATTGATGATTTGATGTTCACAGCTCAAAGGATCGTCAATTCAGAAAGTGGAAGGTCCCTCTATTTCTATATAACCAGAACAATCCCACAATTCTCCGGATGAAAAATTTCATGTACTCGATTTTGTATCATTTACCTTATATATTTTTTCATTTCCTGATTCTATAGTGTTTTTACAGTTTTATAATTCTATACTGGACTCAAATGCTACAAGTACTGTAATAATCCTAATTATTTAGTTAAGTTTTAAATAAGATTTAATTATTTGAGCTGCATTTGATTTTCTATTTTTAAATAAAAGTTCGGGTTTTGAAAAATTAGTAGCTCGCTAGAGTAACCTCTTTGACATTCCAGACGATCAGTTAGGGATTTTGATGACTTTTAATGCAGGGAAAAATGTTTTCTCGAATTTAATCTGGGAGATTATGGTGATTATTACGCGATTAAATTAGGATTTTACTTATATATACGTTGTTATGTTGATTTTTGTCATACACAAATTATTTTGCTAAGAAATCAAAAAGGATTTTAGGGAGTTGTTGAAAAGTTCGGGAGAAGGTTTTGTTTTGATTGGAGGTTCATCGAATTCAATGCTATTCTTCGTGTTTTCTTCGATTCAAGGTAGGTTTGATTATCTACCAACCCTTAGGATTTTAACTTCACATTTTTATCGCATGATTAGATTTAGGTTTCTGTTCGAACACAGAATCTCAAATCTAGAATTTCCCAAATCTAGGAAAAACGATAGGCCGCTCGAGCAAGCTATGGTCGCTCGAGCGAGCCCCTTGAACTCCGACAGATCTTGACCAGTGGTCCAGAGAATAGAACCTAAAACCTAATAGATCACTCGAGTGAGGTCCAGGCCGCATGAGCAACCTGTGTAATTTTCAAAATTTCTAGCAAGTTGTCCTGGCGTGCCGGCTCTGATTTTTAGACGTAAAACCTACTAATTTGACATGATTTTACGCTGCACATGTATACATTTGTGATTTCATATGTCCACAGATCCAAGGGATTTGTGTGAGGCAGATGGCCAATTGAGACTACGATGTTATGTCCCATGATGATTCTTTGCATATGGATTAATGTTGATGAATAGATCTATTAGTTACGTTGTTGAAAATCTGAATAATTGGAGTCATGTAATGAAAGTGGAATTTAGATACTTACAGCCGTCGTGCTGCTTGGTTGCCAGTTTAGATTCCCGAAATGATCCTCATGTGTTAGATTCTTCGAATCTGTTCAATGATCTGCGTTAGATTCCCGAGGTGATTAATGGTTCGATTTTTCTTCACTTTTGTTCCGAGTTAGATTTCTGAGGTGATTGGTGATTCAATTCCCCTTTACTTTTGTTTTGGGTTAGATTCCCAATGTGGGCATGGTGGTCAAATTCACCTTCTCACTCTTGTTTTTGGGTTCGATTTCCGAGGTGGGTTAGATTCCCACTATCTGTCGTGCCGGGTGCTATGTGGGTTTGATTTCTTTTGATACCAAATTTTGCCTCGCCGCTCAAATTATCATGAAACATGTCATCAGAATGGGCTTGGGAGAAACTTATGTAAAGAATGACCATTTTGCCCCTGGACAGACAGTTCATCAGAAACGGGATTCAAAGGTCAACACGATCAACTTGAGTTGCCCTTATGGTGGATGGAAGGGTATTGATGTAGCCCAGGTTTCAGTCGAGTTGTGTCGATAGGCTTGGGGAGGATTTGAATGTAAAAATATGATTTTGCTGTTCTAATTGAACAGGATTTGAGGAAGCTTCTAAATCAAGCTAGAATAATTTCACCACCTCAATTTGGACGATGAATCTTAATAGAAAGCCAATGAAGTGGCTTGGAGGTCAATTAAATTTACGGAGAACAAACCTGAAGAAGTTCGGCAAGTTAGCCTGCAAAAGGACCATTTTGCCCTTGCACATACCAGAGCTCGGGAGCCCCATCGCGAGACAACTTCACCAAATCTTGAGAATCTCAAACTATTGACCAATGCAACGGTACAAGTCTATTGACAGTAACTGCGACAAAATCGAACGACGCCAACAATTTTGATTGCTTAGAATAGGGTCTCGAGGCATAATTTACGAGACGATATGCCCAGACATTGAAGACACATATAATACATGGCGATACGAGTCCATCCATTATATCCGTGTCAAATTTGAGTTCGATAGCCCAAAAAATAACATTTTAAAGAGTTGTAATGGTGTATCAGTGATTACTCGAGAGCTAGACTTGCGAGCTGACATATTCATAAATAAAAGATTATGCTCAAAATGATCGTTGCGATGATACGAGTCCAGTGACTGTATCCGTGGTCAAATCTGAATTCGTTTGCAGGTCCGAAGATCAAAAAAATATAGTGTCAAAGCCAAATTATATACGAATGGTGTGAAACCCCGACCTAAGTAAATCAATTAAATTATTTTTAAAAAATTAGAATTTCAAGTTTATAGTTATTAATTTTTCCAAGTTCAAAGAAAATATGTGATTTTTGTCAAAATTCGAATTTTAACGAAGATATCGGTAATGTGATGACGTTGTTAAATTAAGCAACGAGAGATGCGAGAATTGAGTATGATCACTTGAGATTATTGAATTTGCATCATTTTTCTAGTTGCACTGATACACACACGTCGATATTTATGAGGTTCGTTTGCGATTGGAGTTGAATAGATTTGTATCGAGCAACTAAGGCGGGACCGGGTGGGTCTCACCTAGTTTGTTTCACGGCTAGGAAAGGAATAGGCTACCATGGACATCTTTTTCTAGCGTTTTACTTATATCACACTCTTGGTCATAAATTCATGCATGTATTTTTGGCCACCTATTGGAAAGCATGCAAATGGGGTTTGCCAACGAAATGCATGCTTCTGTGAGGCTTGAGAAGCAACGCCCTTTCCTCCATTTATTTTTACACAGCATATACACACACAGCTCACACATGCACATTTGATTTGGTTATAAATAGACCCACTTCACTAGCACACTAGCACTTTCATACTTTGAGATTTCTAGCATTTTTAGAGAGAGAGTGAGAGGGTTGAACTAAGAAGGGAGGAAGAGAGAGGGCTTGGGTCTATCCATGGTCAAGCTTGGGACGTGCTCGGGATACTCGTATCCAAAGAAAAACGCAATCGAATGTATCGACTTACTTTAGTTTCTTTCATACACCTTGCGCTCGAATGCATTTCATTTCGAGTCAAGATTTTTTATAAGAGTTGTAGCTAAGACACCATACTACTCATACATGTTCAAACCCGAGATTGTTATGTTGAAAAATACAAAGTTTTGGCCGATCAAACGACAAAAGTACACTGTCAAATTTTACCGGTAGTATACCTTGTTTAATCACTTAGAGTTTTTATTCTATAACACTTCTATGAAAAATACTTACTAGGGGTTGTAGACGACACATTCTAGCATGCATCATGTTGGCTCAGAGGGCTCACGAATGGGAGAAACGAGTTGTCAAACGCAGTAGCTGCTTGGGTGTAGTTTCTGGGCAGTTTAATTACACTGCCCAATTTTGGACAATTTCGGGTAGCTCCTCTTTGGGCAATTTAGGCAATCCTGACCCGAGGTGGATTTGGGTCAGACTCGACAACTTAGTAGACTTAGTCTGGTTTTAATCTCGTACGAGCATTATTCAAGTTTCAAAATGAAATTTTTTTTTTTTTTTACTGGAACGTTCATTGAACCAAACCACATTCAGGCCCAACCCGGGACTTAGTGGTTGACTGAAACTCATCACTCGAAACTTAAAAATAGTAACTTAACTCAAACACTTAGAGAAAATTTGACCACATGCCCTCGGACACATCAAACACCGTTTTGACACGAGTCAAACAACCCGTCGAAATATTGAACATTTTTATGTAACTTAGATTACGACCATGCTTAGTCCTATTGTCCTTATGCTAGATCACGCGATTAGTGACACATAGGACGGTAGGAGAACTTTCAAACGAATGACTATCGAGGTGACTTTTGTTATGCCTTGTTTACAATTTTAGGGAAAATACATATTTATTGTTTTGGATTATGGAAATCGACATAACTGAGAAGTTGGCAAACTTGACATATTTATTGGAAATGAGGTTGGCAAATAATTTTTTCATGACATCCGTATTTATTTTTATAAATTATTGAGGAGAATTATCAATTAAATATTTGTACGATGCCTCGACCGCCAAGGAATAAGAAATATGGCGAAGTGAATGAAATAAGGTTGAAGGATAGACGACCGGTAGATCGTTGGATGACGTCATGCCGATTTTATATCTGATAGGGTAGCTCCCTATATTCAGTGACCGTTGAACAAATAAATTGATTATTATCTCAAAATAGAAATCATAATCTATCATATGATGCCCCGACCGCTAGGGGATAAGAAATATGGCAAGGTGAATGGAATAAGGTTGGAGGATCGACGACTGATAGATCCGCTGGATGACGTCATGTCGATTTTATATCTGATAGGTAGCTCCCTATATTTGGTGACCATTGAACAAATAAACTGGCTATTATCCTGAAATGGAAATCGTTCCTAGAAGTGGAATATTCACTCAGAACCTATAAATGAGAAACTGGGCTTCATAAAAAGAATTTTGATTCTCTGCAAATGCCATTGATCCCTTGTCATGTTTGTAGACTGTAAACTGTTTTACAATGCTTGAATACAAGGAAAATCATATTATGTATAAAACTCAATAAACATTGTTATAACAAAATTCACACTAGTCTAGTGCTTAAGAGTTGTTGTTGATTACAATTATAGGTGCTTTCGAAGTCGAGGACGCTATTTGACTTTGTATATCTTTGCCAAGTTATTTAGTTTCACTGTTGTTAGTTACATTTCCTGTGTAGTACTTTCCGTTTCAAACTTATGTTATTATACTTTTGATTTCCGGCCGAGTCGAGGATTCTATCATGGACGATGTAATAGTTAGTTTACCACTAGCACTTTAGGGTATTTTTTAATTTTTTTTTTGGCGCATTCTTTTAAATGTAGCACTCTGATATTACGGAAATCCCTAAACTAGTTTTATAAATTGAAGTCATGATGGATTAAACCCCATCGGTTCGTCACGACCCATGTGTTTTTGGGACGGGTCGTGACAAATGGCATTGTCGTAAATACTAGGAAAAAAACCACATCAGCATGACGTCAGCAGGTGACACGCAGCTATGTGCACATGGGGGCCATGCGCCTACCGCCTACTGCATACAGCAGGCCAGTTGTGTATGGCGTGTAAGGGGCATGCGGCGCTGGTGGATGCGTGGGTTAGTGCATGTTGGCGTGTGCGATGACGTGTCAAGCCCGGATTGGCTGGGCTAACGCGTGCGAATCCCTTCCTTTCACCTCTGTCCACATGTCGCACTCCCATTGGCTCGGGTAACGCGTGTTCTCTCTCTCTCTCTTTCTACCTTGTTGCTTTATAAATACATTGCTTCACACTTTGATTTGAGAGGAGATTTTTTTTAGAGACTTCTACGACAACAGTTTTGGTCCGCGGAAAAACCCCTCAATAAAGAAACCCTCTCGGCTTCCTCTCATTTCTCTGAAGACTTCTTTCGCCCATATAATTTCCAGAGATTGAAAATTTTGAAAGTTTCATACAAATTCCAGAGAGCTTCGAACCTCCCCTAAAAAATTATCCAAGTGTTTTCCCTCTGGACAGTTCCTAGCTATGTAGTTTTGGACTATTTGGTACTGGAACAAAATTAGATTTAAATTTTTAGTTAAGATTTTGGGCCCAAAAACGAAAGAAAAGTTTGCCCAATTATTTTTAGATTTCGAAAGATTCGAACACGCTATTACCGTAGCATAACTCACGATAACAGGGCTCAAAATCTATTGTTATGTTGGATTATGATTTTATTTAGCCGTTCGCGTGCCTTTCTTATTTCCATGTGATTAGTTCATTTGAATATCAATACAAAGTAGCTCTTCATTTTAATTTCTGTTTTTCTTATTTAATTTTTGCTCTTTTTATTTAATTTTTGCTCTCTTTATTTAATTTAATTTCACTTTTTTCTTTTTATTTTTAATGTAAATATCACGCCCGAAAAAGTTTGCGCCCGCATCTCTAGTCTGCATTCCTAGAAGCTCTAGTCCACTTCTAGAGATTTCTAGTCCGTACTTCTAGAATGTCAGGACATTATCTTTCCAAAATTAAAATTGCGAAAGTCAGTGTACTCTTCATGGTTTTAATTTAAGCGAAATTTTTATAACGAGGATTCTAGGATCCTCTCTATATGGATTTTCTCGGAGTCAATATTTACATTCTCGGCATATCGCTCTATTGCATCTGTATCTGCTAGAGTTAACTCCTAACTTTCTCCTTTTCCGATTTTCGTAATATTTTTGTATTTTTATCTATTTTTTGTCTCTTCGTAACAGTTACTGTACCTTTTTTTTATTTTACATAAAATCAATAAAGACAAAAATTCGTTACTTCATAACTAAGTAATATGAATAGTAGCCGTTAAGTTTATGCTAACACGCTATCCATATCACCTAGCTAAAACTCCTAATAATCTCGGAATTTTGTAAACACATGGGTGACATAGGTAGCTAATGATTTGGAATAAAAATTTAACAAGCAGTGCACGTTATCTTTTCGCGACAGATTATCATGATCGAAGTGACATTTACTATATTGCAATTTAGACCGTCAGTGACTTGAGTAGCTAAAAGGATGAAGAATTGTAGAAAGTAAATGAATTTAAGCAAATATGTGTCTTGCCTAAAAATTAAAAAATTAAAAAATATGAATAGCCGTTGTGTTGTTCATGTCTCCCGATCTTTGATTCCAATAATCTTAAATGAAAGTATGTCGTGTAAATTGACATTTTATGTCGGTTTGCGTGTTGTGCTTTCTCGAAAGATTATCAGAACGACATTGACACTTTGCACCAAATTAATCTTGAAATTTTCATAATAATAACATAGGTAGTCATCAGGAATGAAATAAAAATGTGATAATAGCTAACTTGGTTTAGGCCGAGACAACATATTGCAATTTCAAGAAAGGTTAATATAGTAATTCATTAATAAAACAGAATCAAACTATTGTTAAACTTGAAAGTTCCTACGCTAGAGATTTGAGGTACCTGTCATCTCAAAAATAGAAACGTGACGTGTAGATACCAGTTTGCATATCATGTTTCGGTCAAAATTTAACATATACTCGGTTTAATATTTTGTCACCAGGAACTAAATTGCGTAAACCGAGATTTTGTTCTCACACCTTATTTTAGTCTTTATCCAGTTGTACATTCAATTACTATATGTTTATTCACTTTGGCCAAGGATAATAAAACAAAATTAATATGGAAAAATTAAGTACCAAAAGGGTGATGTTGGGTGCCTAATACCTTTTCAACTCGTAACAATCAATTTCTGAACCTATCTCTGTTTTCAAGACCAGATTTCTTTAAAATGAGTCATTGTACAAATAGAATTGTATTTCTGAGTTAAATTCAAATTGTTTTACTACAGACATCTTCTTCGAAAATGGCTTTAGAGGGTGACTTGACATATCTGAACTCTATATTAAGTGGCGACTCTGAGTTTTAAATAAGTCTCAACTGTTAAACAATTTTTATTTTTTGTCGCATATCAAGTCAAGAAATTATTCTGCCCCATTCAACAATTCATTTTTGCAAGGGGGCCAAAAAATTTCCAAGTGCGACAATTCCCACTGGGCGTCATCCCAATTGAAAGAAAGAAAGAAGAATGAATCTATAACACTGAAGTTTGTCTTCACTGTTCCGAATTATTGCATCTGTTATTTAGTTGTTCATTATGTTTAACTTTCTAATTTTTTTATCATGTCTTTTATCCTGCTTTGCATATTATTCTGTTATCGTAAATTGTGCTTTTGGATTCGGTTTTTTGGATAACAATTTCTACTGAGTGTCAAAACTCATTGGTACAATGTCTCTGCTCCTTGCAGTTCATGCCAAATGTAGATGTGCAGATTGATGACCCAGTAGAGCAAGTTGGGCCAGAGGCAACTAATGGGGAGTCCATCACCTGGATGTCGTGTTGGAAAAAAATGAATTTTAAGCCATATACCTTAAAATTCATTTTTTTTCTAACATGTCGCACCTGTAGATAGCTCTGTTTATGTATTTTCCTTTAAATTCAAATATAAACCCGATAAGGGTATTTTCATTTTTCTTGTCAAACATCGCTACTGTGCTTAATATTTTAATTGATCATTAAACGAAAATATTTTTAATTAACATTTTGAGTAATAAAGTGACATAAAATGAATTAAATTAGCATTTCGAAAGTTGTGGCGTTACAAGTACATTATCAATGATAAGTCTCAAATGCCTATTATTCAATGTTGTATAGGAGGTTATATTTGTTGAATTTGAGCACATGTTGGCAGCTTCAAAGCTCAGAAGATTGGCTCTAATTTAATGGGTTTATCTGAAAGTCACTATTTATTGAATGTGTTCACCTCAACTTGATACAAGGTTGTTCTTGTTTTTTCTTAAAATTGGCATCAATGTTGAACGAAAACCAGAGTGAACAAAATGCAAAAATTAGTAGACAGTTTGAGATTTTTTTTTTGTAAACTTTATAAAATCTTTCGAAGTAAAATATTTTGTCTAACCACGTACGTTGTATTGTTCGTGTTTTGTTGGGGTTTTGTTCTTTAGGGCACAACAATTGGTATTAGAATTTTAGAAGCCCAGAATATAAAAAAAATAAAAATAAAAAAGAGAGCTTCGAAACTCAGTTTTTGATTCTGCCAAGATTACAAATTGCTCGAAAACTCGTTTTAAGATCAACAGAGCAAACGATGCAAAAATCGTAGAATCGACATGTCAACACAAAATGCCGTGGTGGATCTGATTGGTCATATTTCTTTTTTCAGCTTTAGGAAAAAATAGAGACTTGTTCTAGTGTAGTTGGAGCCTCTGGAGATAAGTTACAATAAAGTCAACTTGGACCCAATCAGGCCCGGTTAATTTGACCTTATCTAGTGAATCGAGTTGGCCCAGCCCAGTTGACTTTGATTGACATGATAAATTGCACTTTAGTTGTCACGCTCACAAATTTAACATAAATAAAACTCCAAATTTATAACCGGAACCCAAATAATCCAAATCTTATCGGTTTACAAGTCGCTTCACAAGTTACATTGAAACCAAAATATTTAAATTAAGAATTTAGTTAAGATACATCTTTTTCAAAAATGGATAAAAAGATGTAAGATAACTCCACGGATGCGACTCAAGG
>JABCMJ010016039.1:0-33561 GCA_014822125.1 Arbutus unedo
TGTGTGTGTGTGTATTATATATATATATATATATATATATATATATATATATATATATATAATACACACACACATATATATAATACACACACACACACACACACACAGAGAGGAAAGATTCTATGGACCAACACTTTTTTAGACCAATTTATACCAATATATAAACTTTTCATTCCTGATTAAATTTTAATGATCAGAACCGTTTGTTTTTAAGGGTACTCGCAAGAAATCAGTTCAAAATATTATCGGAAATTGTTTGATCCAAGCAATGGTTCATTTGACGATTCGGATCAGTAAAATTTAATCAGGAATGAAGAGTTTAGATGTTGGTCTAATATTGATCTAAAAAAATGTTCGTCTATGAAGCCAGCCCCTATACATACATATATATGTGTGTGTGTATGTGTGAGTGTATAATATACATAAACATATAATTATTTAAAGTATTTTATATAATATCAAAAAAAATTATAAATACCCATAATATATAAATACATGCAATATACTAACGTATATATGTACGCATACATAACGAAATGTATATGCAAAGTAATTAATAAAACTGTTCAAACTATATATTAAAAATCTCGGGTCATTACACAAGCTCCCCTGATCGATCAATATCTGTCTCATGTTACAAGGGTTGAGATGGATGGAGACAGCCAAGGTGTCATTATGCGATTGTTGCACTCTATCAAAATCACTATCAAAAAAAGAAATTACCCTAGATGTGGCCGACTTCAACCTTGGCTTCTTTGTAGGGACCTCAATACTTATCACCTGTTTGGCTGCCTTGGCCCTGTATAATTCCGCACGAATGCTTTCCTCGGCCTTAGTATCCATCATTCCATGTATGACATTGATCGTTCGAACTTTTGAAGATTCAGCTAGGGCCACCGGAACTACAATCTGTATTACTGACGTCTTCTCCCTATCACTGAACTTCTTCAAGTATCCTTTAGCGACCAATTTTTCTAAAAATTGTTTGTATTGCTTACAACCTATTTTCAGATGCCCTTTTTCTCGGTGATAAGACCACCTCATCCTAGAGATTTCAACATTATGGCCTTCTCCGAAAGCTCTCAACGGCTTGAAGTACGGTTCCCTCTTGATCTTGTGTAGAATTACATAGATCGTCACCGTTAACACCATGGTGATGGTTACGTATTCATGGGGTTTGGGGACCCTCTTCTCCCCAGTTCGGACTGCGTTGATTCTCCTTTCGACATTCCTAGAGCTCCCATTTCCTTGATAAGCCCTTTGCTCGGTTAGCCTTCTCTCGTACATGGCCTCCTCTAGCCGGCAATGCTTGTCAATTCTTCTCATTAAGTCGTTCATGTCCATCAGGTTTGAGAGCATAAGATCCTCAAAGAGGCGGATCCTATGGTCCAAACCCAGTTTGAAGGACGTAATGACTATAGCATGATCACAATCCTGAATTTTATTGAATAGCTCCCAATACCTCTTAGTGTACTACCGAAGTGACTTTGTTGTTGACTTTCTGACATCGAGCAATGCGTCAATTTCCTTTTTTTGCCCCATGCTTGCATTTATATTGAAGAGAGACATAATCTAAGTAAAGTGAACCAAATGCGTATAAGCATCCGTCTGCGAGTCGTATTTCTAAAACTTCGGGAAACTGAAAACCCTTCGAGGCTTTGCAGACTCAATTTTCCTAGTAAACAGAGAAGAAATGAGTTAGTCATGCATAGCGTCCGAGTGGGATTGGACTGGGCGCGACCTCCTTCTATCCTCCAAGTGATCTCATAGGTCAACTTGTCACCTACCTTTGTCTTCTCTTGAAGAGCGCTCCCTCTTCCTTTCTTGTCGCGGGGATCATTCCTACGTTGATCACGGGCTGCTACATGCTCCTCCATGCTTACGCGTTGCTTTTCATGCCTTCTTCGCTCATGGCGCCGATTCTTCTCCAATTGGGTCTCATATGTGGCTGCTTGGTTATTGATTGTGTTACAAGCGTAATTGGGGAAGGAACTAGCTACAGAGGGCTCACCCATCCGAAGTAGTGTAGGAATACATGGTGGGTCACATTGCTCATCACGAGGACGCCAATCTGGTATGGGGTTGCGCTCCCCGTAGAGGTTACCCCTCTTACTGCGATGTTGCCTTGTGGCGCTGCGCTCCCCCAGCCTATATTTGGCTAAAATTGTTCGCTCCTGGTGGTGTTAATCTAGTGACGAGGAACGATGGCAGTAACGATGGCAAGGACACCAAATCGAGAACAATCTTTAGATTATTAAAAGTGTACCGCCGTTCTTAAACCTGGTGACCTCACGTTGAATCGTCTAAATGAGTTTGCCCTTTCTTATTCATCCTAGCTTTGAGCTTCTCGACATAGGCCCTGAAATTGGGACAGAGTTGCAGTTTCTAGAGATGGAAAGATGTTGCGTGACCCACTAGTGACGTGCTGAGGATCCACCACATCATTCTCCTTTGCCAAATTAGGATGATCTTCACTTTCTCAAACAATCACAGTTGTTGCAACATGAGGATGATCTGAGAAAAGGAACAATTGAAGATCAAAAATCGAAGGTGTGCCTTTCGGAAGAACAAAATCGGAACATAATTTGACTTCCACTATGGTCACCAATTATGAATCCCTTTAATCTGTGTTACGATTCCATTCACGATTCCAAGATCTGATAGTGTTTTTGGGTACCTAGTCTTGCAATCATAACCGAAGATTAGTGCCTTATTGGCCAAAGTTGGGCCAAGAAGTACTTCGATGCCCAAGTCAGTGCTTGGAGAAAAAGAAAGAAAGAACTGAGCTGGGGTTGGGCGTACTTTCTCCTTTTAAGCGTTGTACTTTATATATTGCTCCTAACTTGAGCACCAAGCTTGGACTGGCATGTGCGGAACACACTCTTAATGACAGTGACCTATAATAGAATTCTGTTATGACCTCACCCTTCGAAATGATGAATGACAACTCATGCTCCACGTGCTGGTCCAATTGAATGCCAGATGGAGATTCCATTATAATACAAACGAGCTTGGCTCAATAGCGTAACAACCTTTATTGGCCCAGACCTACGAAGTGCCATTATACTGAGAGGGAAAACGCTATGTGTCATGGGCCTAGTCTGGGCTCGGTTAGGTGTCGTGTTGAGACGTGGGCCAGCTAGGGCCCAACAGGTTCTCCCATTTGGATTATGAACTATAGGCCTAGTCAGAGCACGACTTAGCCTACTGAAGGACTCCAACTCGGTCTTGACTGGGTGTCGTGCTGATCTAATTCTCTACATTCTAAAATAGGTAAATGGTGTGAATATCTTCGCTTTGAAACAAGCATGCAGGTTTCCCAAAGAATATGCTTTGAAAATAGATCCATTGTAACTACATATACCAAGCTTCTATATTCATATTTTTATTCCTGACCATTCTTTTTTTTATCTGGGAAACATGATTGTTGATCGAGTAGTTTATCCAGTCCCTAGATCATTCTTCTTTTTCAAAAGGCCTATCTCTACTAAACAAGAGTCATCTAAAGACAATTAGGCCTATAGAAGGGAAGCATGACATAGGATTTTTTGCCTTTGAATCGGTTCTACTCATCTTAGTCCACGCTATTAGGCACAAAAAGCCCTCGAAAATGATAAATCAACAAAGCAAAATAAAAATTTTGTCACTTGAAACTAAAAGCCTTGCTGTCGGCGAAATGTTTGACAAATCATGTATCTTGTTTCTTCCCATTTAGACCCATTCCATAGAAAATCCTATGGATGAATAGATTCCTCCAAATCAATAGACAAGAACTAAATTGGGCGTACTTTTTGGACCAGTTAAATATAGTTTTCTTTTTAGTTGCCTTATAATTTTTCCTAAGAAGCAAGCACACTTTGTTTAACAGAGATCACAAGCATCGTAGTTTTTAGGCAAAATGAAGGAGAACAATTTATATGAAATGTTGGACAAACAAGACAAAACTAGGTTCTAGAAGTTATGAATGATCATGCAAGAGTGGTTCTCATTGGGTCTCCACAATATGCGGAAGATCATTTGGGAAGGGATCTTTGTCGTGGTAATCTGGTCCCTTTGGTTGGCTAGAAATAACTAATAACACCCAATTCAATGGCGAGGAAGTCTTCGAATCAGCGATTACATGAGTAGGGCTCTGGATCAAAGGTAATTTCCAGCTACAGGGGATAACGGTGGTGGATTTTTTGGTTAACATTGATGGTGTGAGGAGGATTAAGATCTGAGATGATCTCTCTAGAGATATCAATTATGGTGTATACACCTACCTACGAAGGAACGGGTGGGAAGTAAATACATGGGGCGGTGGGTCGAATGTGGACATTGCAGGAGGTTCTGTGGGTAGTAGTTGTAATTTTAACCCCCTTTGTTTTCTTTTTTTATGGTTTGGCACCTTGCCAAATCTAGTAGTTTCGGTTCTTAATGGCCCGGTGTTGGTGGGCTGGGCCATGTAAGGCCTGTTAATCTTTGTAATCGTTTTTTGTTTTTTGAAGATTAATATATTTTCTTTGTCGAGCAAAAAGAAATTGTGAATTTTATTTTATTCGCTTGTCCTATTTGGCCTCAGTTACAAGGAGTGCATTCTATCAAGTTCTGAGATAGAATGTTCTTCGAGAGTCAGTATGATGCTTAGGTGTATGTAATCACTCATGATACTTCTAGAACTCATCCTTTTGCTAATGAATCTTCATTCTTATTTTTAAGAATTGGGTGAGTGTTCCAATAGATATACTCGATGGCATTTTTTTACCTCACATCCTTTTTCATGGGTTGATTTAACATGTCAATGTGCAATCTTTCCAAGATCGTTGGTATCTTACCTGAGGTGATTGTAATCCAATGCCGCCTATCATCGATAAGACAGTGGTCTAAGGTAATACAATAACCGAATTAACCGTTTTTACAGGTCGACTTTCACATAGTGCTCGGACATCATCTGGTTGGCGGTATGATGTATCAACTTCCAAGATCTCTTCTAGTTTAATTAACTCATATTCTTGCTCTTTACATTTCCTATTTTCTCACGTGACATGTTCGTCATCAGTCCTCATGCAAGTATTTAATATGTATTATCAATTAAGTATATGTTCTATTTTTCTTTTTTACGGCTAAGATATTCCGTTAGTTTTGGAATTACTCTCAACTTAATACCTTTTAATTTCGAAACTCTAAAATTAACGACTAGGCAAACTTTTAATAACTTTTTGTAATTAATTCCGGTAAGATTCGATTTCGTGTCTTTGGGGAAAAAGCGAGCACCTTGTTGGTTTCAATTCAGTGGCATGGAAAAGAAAATTATATACAAACGACCAAAACATAAAGAAATTGAGCAAGCTGGTACGGCAATGCATGTGGTCTAACACTAGTAAAGTCATATGATTATAAACAGACGGTGCCGATGGGGCCATGGCACTTTCAAAACTTTTGAGTAGTTTCATTTCATTTTCATTTAATTTAGCAGTTGCAATCAAATCGAGTGTTTCAATCCCCTAAAATATTTGATAATTATGCTTTACCTCCTTTGAAATTCAGTATCACTCTCGTAATTCCTCCAAATTAAAACTACATTTTTTATTCGTTCCCCTCTTTATTCAAATTTCTGCATCTAACACGAATGCAATAGAAAAAAATAGCAATTACCCCTTCTTTTCTCCTCGTTTTCACTTAAAATATTTTTTGAGAGGAAAAAATAAAGAAAGCCAAACACTACAATAAATTGGACAAAGGGGGACCAGAATTGTTACGGACCAAATAATGCGTTGCCGTTGAGTATTTATTGGCAACAAATTTTGACAAACTCATTGACAATTCTTGCCGCTAATCATTAACCCGAATAAACTGGTGTGATAATTTTTAGCAACTATGTTTGCTATACTTTTGGTGATTAGAAATGTTGTCGTCGAAAAATATTCACATTTGTTGATGCGAGTTGCATTGTCGAAATATTTTGGTTACGATACTTTTGACGATGAGAAATGTTATCGCCAAGAAGTCTTCACATTTGGCCACATGATTAACATTGCTGATAAATAATTTATTTTGATCACAATACTTTCGACGATGAAAAATGCTGTCGCCAAAAAGTCTTGGCATTTAAGGTGATCTTCATTATTTGCAGCTGCACTAATATTGTATATCTCCATTAATGCATGGTCTTTCTAATCTAAACACACAAGAATTTCAACCCATCAAAAGAGTTATGAAATAGTGGCTTTTACAGTCCAACAACTAATAGTACACAACAAAGGAAAATTCTACGAGAAGTGCAAGATTTTATTTGTGCAGCAAGCAATGCCCAAGAAAATAATAATGTTGGGCATTTTGTACGTACGTTTTACACACATAGTTTAGATATATTATTAGAAGTACTAGGAAAAGTCATATATACATACTTATTACCAACTTGTTGAGAGGCATATCTAGAAGAAGAAATTGTCAAGCTGCGAATTAGGAGCTTGGGAATCATCCTCATCGTGTGATGGAGAGTGGGCGTGTCTCCCTTCATACGTCGTTATTACCATTCTGGGATCCTCTGCCAATCTCTCCACTCGTTTTTTGACCCGACAGCTATCTTGCGTGCATCGATAATAGCTCCTGCATATGCATGCCACGACTAGATAAGAAGAATAACAAAAAGAAAAATAAGAAAAATTGAAGATTGAGAATAGGAGCGAGCAGAGAGGTTCCTAGCTATCGGAGGATCGCACGTCTAGCTTGCTCCGTACATTAATTGTTGTCGAATATGTGGAAATGGTACGGTTGCGATACTACATATATAGCTACTATTAAACAAAATTTAATTTCTATGTGTATTTTTATTTTTTGTAATAGGGTGTTTGGGTCAACGTACATGTGCTTCGACTAATTTCGGATCCAGAATTTAACCACGTGAAAAAATGTCCATTAGCCCCGAGAATATTTTTGCTGGTAGCAGAAGTCAAATTTATGAACTTGAGAGAGTAACCTCTTAATTATTGTCATTCCCTCACTCGATGGACCCTAATGCATTGAGTTTGAGTACTTGATTAGCCTAGTAATTATGGAGCTACTACAACCATAAATGAAGCTAATGAACTCTACAGGAAAAGGATTATGATTTCCCCCTAATTCGCAAGTACCATAATATGATCATAATCCAATATACAGTCAAAAAGTATATTAACCAAACTGAACCGTAGAAACATTTTGAATCAAACTAACTTAATTACTTAGAGAGAGTGAGAGAAATAGAGAGTAAGTTTCTAATAAGAAATATTTTATTTTGTTACGGTGCGAATCTCTTATTTTCTAATCAAATCTTGATTATTCGAACCGTTAAATATATTTAAAACATATTTTTAAGGGTTAACACGAGAAATCAGCACAAAATATTATCCGAAAAGACTCAATCTATTCAATTTTTTTATAAAACTATTCGTGTCAGTATTTATCATAAAACTGTTTAGATCAAACTTTTCTTGATATTGTTTAGAACCGATTTCTTGCAGGTACGCTTAAAAATATATTTTAAACATATTGAATAGTTCGAATTATCAAAAGTTAATAAAAAATTCGCACCGTAACAAAATAAAAGATTATTTATTATAACGTAAGCTTTTAGAGGATTTTTTTTATTTTTTACTGTACGAGATAAGACTTGTGCTCTTAGAGTGGGAAAGTCACCTTTTGACCTTTTACCCAATTTTTTTTCCAACGAGTCAATCAGACGTAATTATTGAGGGAATAAATACCCTGTTACTGAAAATAACACCAAACTTAAGGAAGCATGCAGAGGAGGATCAAAAACCAAAATAACATGGTTTCACACTACAAAAACTATATGTACACTCATGACTGTGAAAAGGTAGTTCACACTAACCAAGCCATGTTTGTTAGTGATCAAAGAAGAGTTCTTTATATATCATTCCCGATATGGTTATTAAGGTTGTCATAATTAAAATTTATTTATTGATTTAGATTTCAGATATCATATACGGGATACTATTTTATTTGGATGGAGGGAGATAAAATTATCCCACTCCTCTCCCTATTCATGTCATTCTCTTCTATATTCCTTTTTTTTTTTAATTTAGGCAAATGTCATTATTAATTACGAAAATATCATCTACCTACTCATATTTATTATATCCTCATTCCTCAAAAAATACTCAAACAAACTATATATAACTATTGACCGGAATAAGTGTATGTGACTATCAAAGTGTTGTTCACACTAAGCCTGGCGTGTTTGTTAGCGGTTAAAGAAGAGTTCGTTGGTTATTATTCTGGAGATGGCTATTTGGATTGTCGTATTCGAAATTTGTTTAGTTTTTTAGATCTTGAATATCTTATGCGGGGTACTATTTTATTCGCAGGCTGCAAGGAGGGAGATGACATTATCTCAACCTCTCCCCCCATGCACATCCTATCCCACTCTATTTAAGAAAATGTTCATTATTAATTACGAAGATATCACCTATATACTCAGATATCTACCATATCCTCCTTACCTAAAACGTACTTAAACAAATTCTTTATAACTATTGATCATTCTATAATTAATTTCTCATTCTACTATATTTCTCTCTTATTATATCCACCATATGTCTTCCAAAATTTTGATTGCTAACAAACAAACCACATAGCTCGGATTGGCTTGGGATATAAGGGTTTATTTTCTCCTAAGGTTTCAGGTCTGAAATTTCTCAAATACTATTAACTCTTATGAGATCTGTCCATATATACAGTTTGGATTCTCCACTAATGGATGATGGAGTTAGTCCTACAGAGATTAGTTAAGGAAACGGGGGATCTTGTTGTGCGCAGTGGATGTGCTTCTCGTAAAAACGATGTCATTTTAGCACGTAAAAAACTGTCTAAACACTGCCTAATTTTTTGGGCAATTTTTTGTGCGCCAAAAAATAATATTTTGGCGTGCAACGCACCCTATTGTGTGCAATGCACAACATGCCCCCTGGTGGTTTGCGAAAACTGATCTGTATACTCTGAATTAAAAAAAAAAGAAAAAGAGTACAAATAGAATGGGTTCAAGACATCTTATGAGGTGCTATTAACTCCTTTGAGGTCATTCCATATAGGACAAAATGCCCTATCTTTAATTGGAATTCTCGTGAGAGTAAGTGAATGATAAAATTGATCTCCCGAAAACTAGTGAGCAATAAATTGACCCGATACCTCAGTTATAAAATAAACATAATGGGTTGCGAAAGGAGCGGGAATGAAGCTTCAAATCCACTTGAAGGCATAAATGATGAGGGTTTTAATCAATAGCGGAGTAAAGAGAGCAGGTGGAGGCCACAACAAACCTTCAGATGATTAAAACATAAAACTTTTCGTTCTCCCTTAAATTTTTCCTTTAATCATAGACTGGAGTTGGAGATAGGATTGGAGGAGATTGTAGTGTACTTTTCTGTAGTGTACATACAGTGTGGATAAAACGTCACAGTTTTGTCCACTTTGTTTTCGAAACTACAACGTTTTGGATACCATGCATTTTGATAACAATACGCTTAATAAGTCAAAACGGTATAATTTCGAAGATAAAACAGATAAAACTACGAGGTTTTATCAGCACTATACGTGCACTGCAAAGAAATGCACTATAATGGTTACCAAGAACTAAACCAGTTGTTAGGGTGCCAAAAAATAAATGAACCAAACTGAACCGTAGAAACATTTTGAATCAAACTAAAAACCAAACCGCCAAAATGAAAAATGTGTAATTACTGAAGTAATCTCCACCATGACGAAACATATGACTTCATTTTGACATTTTTCCTTCATATACAAAATAATTTTGGATAAAAAATAATTATAAAAGAAAAACATATTAGAGAAATTTCAAACTTTTGATGGTCGGATTCATGATTGTGAGATGGGCTTTTGTAACAAGTGGGCTCAATAATTAATAAGCATGTTTTTGGTAAAAAGTTCCGAACTTGGTGAAAAACAAAAAGCATAAAATAGGCTCCTGAAAGGAAGAAATAAAACTCAACCCTTATCATTGAACAATAAAAGTGCACTTTTCTCTTTTCACCCAAAACCCAAATCATTTTTTCTATATGGAATACAGAAGTGATAGCAATTCACTTGGCACGGACAGGGTCCTACTCTTTTTTTTTTTTTTCTTCATAATCGAGATATCTAGAATCAGTTTAGAATAAAACTTGATGAATCTACCTATTTATTGTCGATTAATCTTCAGATTTACTCGAACAATGTTTTAGGATATACGACACCCTAAAAACATATCCAACAAATTGCGTTGAACATGAATTCTATACTTTTATCAAGTGACGAGAGTCAAGTGTTTGGCATCTGACATTTTATTCGAGCAAGAGGATTGACGTAACCTTGCTTAGGAATATACAATACTCTAAAATAAGATTAGGTTTAGACGTAGATAATTAAATAAATCACAATCACATGATAATACCAGCTGATTCGCTAATTGGTTCATATAATACGGGAAACCCATAGTCAATGCAATTGTTTTACTATGACATTGAAAAAGAAATTAAAATAAAAAAGAGATGCTCTCGTTGCTCTCTGATAAATAGCTAGGGTTACAAGTATATGCTAATTCCAAATATACCCTTGAGATAATTGGTCTTTCTAATTACAACCCCATACCCGCAAGAAACTCCATAATATTTGATTCAGAAGTAGGAACACTGGACATTGAATCAAAAATTCTATTTTCGTAATTCAGCATGAATATATTCGATTTAAAACTCTATTTTTCATAATTTTCAGTTTTTGACACCCATAGCTACTAGATAAAATAGTACCAAAAAAGAGAAATCATGAAACCGTCTACATCCGCGGTACATATGGTACACCAAATGCACTACAGGGTTATAATGCTTCTTGGTGACAGATTTCGATATCATCCTGACCGAAACTACTCATTTATAAAATTCATCAAGATTTTTTTGTATGAAAAATCAAGTCAATTGGACATTTATAATCTCATGATAGACCAAGATTTCTCTCCTTAATCTCTGAATCATATCACCCATAAAAAAAAAACGTATGTATCTAATCACGTGAATACCGGGCTCCGATCAACCTGATTTTTTGTGCAAATGTATTGCTCGACGAGCTCTGTTAAATAAACGATCCAAATGGTAATGATGATATCTCAAAAGAATTCTACCACGGTGTACTACAGAGACTCTAAATCTGGTACTTCCCATCCAATACTTTGTACCTAAGGCGTAGTATTTGGGGACAACTTAAAAAGATCTCTCTCTCTCTCTCTCTCTCTCTCTCTGCGTGTTCATAACTGATACCTGGTAATCTTTTGCAAATAATAAGAATGTAATTATGGTTAAACATTTTAGTTCCTAATGACTAATAATTACCATCTCCTTTTGGCCATAATGTACAACTTAATGATTTACATGTACATTTTTCTCACTGCACCAAGCCCTTTAAAAGCCAAATACCAATGATCATCATAAAACAATAATAATGACAGAGAGATTAATTATACGAGAATTTCACCCATCAGCTCAAACTAAATGAAAATTAAAAAGCAGAAAAAAAAAACACCAAATATTGAGAGAAAATAAAATTAATACCTGGGATGCTGGGTGTTCTTGACCACTTTCTGTCCATATTTCCTCCACTTGTAACCGTCATCCAACACATCCACATCACTCATAGTCTTGAAGCAAAATCTGGGCTCTCTTACTTTCCTCCTTGCTTTCATATTTATCTTCTTCATCTTCATGGCTGAAACCCCAAGATGCTCATCTCCAACACTATAGCAACCACTAGTAGTATTATTATTACTACTACTTCTCTTACTAATGCTCCTCCACTCATTTACTTCTTCCCATGCCCTAATCACATTTCAACAACATTGCAAAACTCATCTGAGACACAACATGAAGGAGATGTTCCAAACTATGTATCAAGATACCAGCCGTTTGGACCAATATCTTATTACATCACCCATTTTTTTTATAACCGAGTTATCCGACCGGTTTGAAATCAAACTGGGTTATATATCACCGACACTTAACTTTAAGTTTGAATCTATTGAGAGTGCCTTGAATTCTAGGGGAGCGTCCAGACTGGAAGTTACTAGAAAGTGTACCTGGATGGGGCTTAAGTGCGTTCAGACAGGCGACAAGTCCAGATGGAAAACGAACATCAGGTCTCAAATTTTGTTTACTAAATCGTTTTTAGGGTTTTTCTATTTATAAGAGCTTTGGAAAGTCCTAAGTTAAGTCCCATTCTATGTCCTTAATATTGGGTCTCTCTCTAAGAGTTACAGATCTATACAACCGACTCTTTGTATTCTCTTCTCCTTCATAACAAATCTTGTCTCGCTCTTCTCCTGTAGTGTACGTTTAAATTAAAGTTTATTCAGAACTACATAAATCTTTGAGGTTTTCTTTTTTTTTATTTTTATAATTGCTTGTTAGTTTTTTTTCTTATTTTTCATATTTGTCATAACAGAATCCGAAGACTGGTATGTGAAAAAAAAACCTCCAAGCTAAGTGGTGTGAACCCAAAACAAGAAATTCTATCACCCATTTATATATGTACAATATTTATTCCTTCAAATCAGTTTAGTTTAAATTCATAATATTTATATAAAAATTCGAAGCATCAAGATAAATTCTAGTAACATAGAATGTTAAGAATCCAAGATTCTAGTTATAAAATTATGTGAATTTTTTTTTATAACTTTCATAATTAATTATTTTGGTGAAATATCCAGACTTTAGCACACACATCGACGTGTGTTATAAAGATTAATTATAAAGAAATTAATTAACACAAACATCATTTGTATTCAAAAAGTATACATGTGTTAAATTCGTTGGGAGAGAGAGAGGGAGGAGTAGTAAATATAATACTGCATGAGCTGATGGAACTTTTCATGATTGTTAACAAAAAGTAGGATCTTATTACCAGAGATTTGCACTTGATCTTTGCAAGGAAAGTTGGGGTCCTCCTAACTGATCAGAAATGATATCTCTTTGCTTTGATGAGAGGAGGGTTTGATCAGTGGAGTGATTGGATGGTGAATCATGATCATCTGTTGTAAACGAAGGGGTTATGGTATTTGTTAGGGTTTTCAAAGATTGATGAGATGCAGGTATATTTGGAGGTAATAAGGACATGTTTGAAGGAAAGGAAAAGAAACCCATTTGTGTGGACATCATCTCTTGAGCCTGATCAGGATCATATATTAATCCTTGATTCAGCATGGCTTGCGATGAAGTTCTGGACATCTCTCTCTCTTCTCTCTCTCTCTCTCCTGCGAATGGTGTAGAAGATAAAATAAAAAGGGAGGAATATAGGAGGTGCTTGGTTTCTCTCAAATTTCTAGGATTTGAGTCAGAAAGAGAGAGAACAAAGAAAGTAACCAAGTACCCAGAAGATAAGAGAAATGACCAGCCACTTTCTTTCTCTCCTCTCTCCTCTCTCCTCTCTCTCTCTCTCTCACCGTTTACAGTTCACTTCACCACTAAAAGGGACTCGTGTTTGTGTCTAGTGGTGTTGGCTCCAGACAGAGGTCTTATCTGTCTTATTTAAGGCTTTAGCAATGTATCAGTTCCCCTCCTGTCTCAAAAAGTCTGTCTAGGTTTTTTTTTTTTTATTTGCTTTGTTATCGGAATTATTTATTTTTTAGATTTTTGTAGTGAAAACAATATAAAAAATTAAGTTCATCGAATATTAATGAGTAAAATTTAAAACAGATTTCTGTAAAAAAAGTAAAGACCGAAAATACTAAATAATTTTTTTTTTACACATATATTTTGATAGTGACGATTGATATCGGATGAATATGATTTTTGGAGATAATAATATTTTGACGATTTAAAAAAAAGGAAACATTTTGATAAATAAAATGAAAAAAAAACCTACAAGAGGATGACCCTCCGGAAAGGATCATGTACCTTTTTGCAATCACCAAACAATTAAAAAAGAACCAGAAAAATGGTTATATATCTATTTTATATTATTTTTTTCGTGCTTGTTTTGTATAACTACTTAGAGTACCAAGAGCTCCTAGTTAAAATGCCTAGCTAATCATCTACTTTTTGATTTTAGCTAGTCACCTGTCAATTAATATTTCAACAATTCTATCTAATATAACTATTCGTACCTTTAAATATTATTTTGTTCTAATTTATTCTTCCTTTTATCTTTGAAGAGAGAGAGAGAGAGAGAGAGAGAGAGATATGAGATTAAAAAATATAAAAATATATTTGATGGGTGAATAGTAACTAGACAAATTTTCCTAGTTACTATTCATAAAACTACTTTACCTAGAATTAATAGAGGCTCTTGGAATGCATTTTTTTGTTATTGACTATTTAAAATGGCAAAGTTGATCATTTATCTAATCTCTTGAACATGCTCTTATTTGAATGCCTGAATTGATTCGATTAATATATTATATATAAATAATAATTGATTTGATTATTATATAGCTAATAATTAAAAAGATTACTAAGCAAGAATAAGTAGTTAAGGTCACGGATTTAAAATTTTGTTTTTTCCTAAGATTTTAAGTTCGAAATATTTCAGGTATTATCAATTTTTATAGAGTTAGTCCATAGAGGGCTTTGCATTGGTTTTTAATTAGGCCCTCCACTAGTAGATGATGAGATTGATTCCTCAAAAATTAATCGAGATACACATAAATTGATCCGGACACTCTGAATAGTAAAACAACAATTATATACATACACAGAGAGAACTTTCAATAAGGGATTCTTTATTTTGTTAAAATACGGACCTCTTCTTTTCTAATCAAATTTTGATGATTTGAATTGTTCAATGTGTGTACAACATGTTATTAAGGAGATCTGCGAGAAATTTACTCAAAACAATACCAGGAAGGAGTTGATTCAAGCAATTTTTTATAAAATTGTTCATGTCAGCATTTATAAAAAACTATTTGGATCTAACCCTTCTCGATATTGTTTTAAGCCGATTTCTCGCAGGTGCCCTTAAAATATTTTTTAAATATATTAAGCAGTTCGGATTACCAAAATTTGATCAGAAAATAAAAAATCTTCATTTTAACAAGATAAGGAATCTCTAGTAGGAATAGGACTATTCTTTACCTATGAAGAATTACAATGACCACATGATAGCATCACTAACGTTCTGACTTAATTTTTCAAGCAAATTAAACTTACTTTTTAACATGCCATTTTTTTAATCTAATTCATAACGGGTCTTGAATCATTTGAAATATTTTTGTGGAGTATGAAATCCACTTTTAAGTTTCTCATTTGAATTCCAATCACCTTTCAATGTGCTGCAAAACACTTCAGATGCTCTGTTAGTATCGATCGAGGCTGTGTTTCCGATGGGCTCTTTCATGCTTGAGTTAGCTTTTCAAATGTGAGGAAGCAACTTAAGAGTTCTGAGAGAGTGTGCGCATGTACTTGAGGCTTGAGTGCCCATTCAGTATATATAGAGAGAATTTCAATAGACTGCTTGGGACACCGGCCGGGGATGTCATGCCGTGGGCCACAAATCGCGGTGACTCTGTCATGTGCTTCGTGTCCGTGTAGATTAGACAAACATGTTCGCATGTCCTATAATTGCTTCCCCCCACGTCTTCCTAGAAAACCACCCGCAATGTGGAGGGTATATCTCCACATGGCCATGCCGAGCGTAGAGCCCTCGGCAACACGATCGGAGATTGCAACTTGAGAGATCTCGAACTTGGAGAAGAATGTCGATCATGTAGAGATTTAGCCGAACTTGACTTGTCGTGGGCTCGACACTAACCGAGGCACGCCATGCGGCCTTGATGAACCTCCCGGCCTAATTAATGAAAATTGATCCATCCTAGGGCTTGGCCCAACTCGAGCCTCGCTCAAATGGGTTGAGCGTGATCATGGGCCGCGGGCCCACTGTATTGCGAATCTGCCCTACCACAATAGCCCTTCAATTCTTCTCCTCGGTGTTGACTAATGAGAGGGATGGTTGATTCCAAAGCCATTGCCAATTATCGAGCGCCAGTGTTAAGCAATCGTGTGGCGCTATTCAACTGGATGATTTAGTTCGTTTTCTAAAAGTGTTGAAGGCGGCAGATGCGATAGATCTCACAAACCGTCACCTCGCTAGATGTTGTCATGCTTCACTGATCCAATGACTAGAAATGAAGCATTTCAACTTCTTGCGTTGTCATTTCAAAATCCGTGCAACAATATAAAATGTGAAAATTCTAAAGAGAGATTGTGAGTCTCTCTCTCTAGAACTGAAGCTTTGCTGCAAAAGCTCTCGCGATTTAACATCCTCCACCCTTTCGATCCGAATTCACATCGTTGCAGCATCATCTGCAAGTTTTAGGTACTAGATCGACCTTTTTCTTTCATTTCAACTTGTAAATCCTTGTGTATTCTAGTTATTTGCATGCGATTTTTGAGTTTTACAACGAAAATCATCAAACTGCTATTGTTGAAGCTGTCACATCAATCCCGAAAATTGGTCAAGGGTCTTGCCCTTTGGCTGAGCCCCCTTAGCATTAGACCGAACCTTTATTGACTTAGTTTCTTCTATTTCTCACAACATCCGTGCATTGGGATTATAATTTCACCCGATCTGATTTACCTCGCTCCGTTCTCTGCCCCGAACAGATCGAGGATTTGAGGATAACTCTTAAAAATTGAGAAATGGGTAGGATTCAAGAATATATATATCTCCATCCCCGTACCCGTCCCGTATTACTTAAGATTTTTAGGGGTTGTCTATAGCTATTATAAGTTATATAATATATGGGGTTTGTCAAATTGATATAATTCCTAATGCATTTTTTTATATTGGAAATAATATTTTTTATTTTTTATTTTTGGATCTCCGTTCTCCATTTGGAGCAGGGGTGGAGCGTAAAATCAATTCCCGTTCGGGGATCGGGGCGAGTATATAGATTGAATACAGGTTTGGGGATCGAGGACAGTAATATTCACTCTCGATCTGCCTCGTTGTCAACCCTACCCATGCACTATTTGATAGGACGTCTGAGCACGGGGTCAACTTTGCACAAGTGCTATCGTCATCGTCCATCACGATTTGTAGGTAGGATCATCGGCAAGACCGCTGGCTCAACCAATCCGACATCCATAATTGTTGAGACAAACATGTTCGCATATTTGAATTTCGGTGAATTTACCACGTGCCCCACGTCCGTGCGGATTAGACAGACATGTTCGCATATCATGTAAGTATTTCTCCCCTACGTCTCCCTAGGAAACCGCACACAATGTGAGGGTACGCCTCCATGTGGCCATGCCGAGCGTAGAGCCCTCTGCGGCACGATTGGAGGTTGCGATTTGAGTGATCTCTAACTTGGTGAAGAATCATGTCAATCAAGAGAAGGTTCAGCCGGACCTGCCATGTTGTGCGGTCGATATTGATCGAGGTATGCCAAATGGCCTTTTCGAACCTCTCGACCTAATGACAATAGATCCATATTTGGGTCTACCCTAACTCGAGCCCAGCTCAAATGGGCCAATCGTGATCATAGACCGAGAGTCAACTGTACTGCGAATTCGGCCTATCACAATTTCATAGAGATTTCAATCAAAACATAACAATACATACATAAATGTTGATGGAGGCAATAAATGATTTTGTTTTCTGGTGCCAAATTTTACTTGAGAAATGACAAAATTATTTTTTATATAACAAGAGATATGACCGACTATTGGTGGTCATTTTCTAAGTCTTCATGTCACATAATGACCTAGGAATGGCTTACCTTTGAAGATGATCTGAAGATGGTGATCAAGTAAATAGAAATTTGATTTTTAACTTTTTATGTAGTAGTACTATCAACTTTTACTAACGCTTAATTATAATTTTACAACTATAATAAATAAAATTCAAAATTTCTATTTTAAAATAAAATCTAAAATCTAGTTTGACAGCTATCACAAACACCCTTTTGAGGCCATTAAAACTTTATACCATTGTCTTTTTGTCAATATGTATGTCCTCTACAACTTTAGTTAAACCCTTTTCCACCGAGGAGAATAAAATTTGTAAAGTGTTTTAACTTTGAAATGAAGTCAATGGTTGCTGGTAATGTGGTGCATGTGCCACACGTCCTAATTTGACCTCAAAAGCATGGAATATATATCTAGGGTCTCATCAGGTCAAACAACACCCTACATCTAGAATTTTGGAAGAGAATGTTAGGTAGTTACTTGTCTATAAATTCACTAGCCGAATTAGAATTCGACGTTTGGGGTATTAGATTTTTTTTAAAACGAAAGGGGCCGAATGTAATTTGAGGGTCGAAATATAATTTTCAAAATTTATCTCTAAATCCTAAATATTTTTTAAGTTTTTGGGGAGACCCAAACCCTCCCCAGTCTTTATGTAGTTTTGCCCCCGCACCTAATAGGGTCTTGGTTGCATGAAAATTCTACGCACTCATCGTTTCATGTATGGTGGAGAAAAATAGGGGGTGGATTCAAAAAATTTAGTCAGCAAGATCAAAATATTTACTAAAATTGTCAAAATCTTCACTAAAATTACATAAAAAATTTCTTCTATTAAGAGATATATAAGAAGTCTTACCTTCATATTGATTTAAATAAGAAACGACTTTTTCTATTTAAGAAAAATATAAGAAATGATGATTTGTTAAGAAAAAATTTAAAATGTGTTTTCAATCATAGATGCGTAAAATTATTATTTATCATGATCTTTATTCAAAGGAGATACATTTTTTTTTGCACAATCTGCATAGTAAGAGTACTTTTTTATTTAGATGAAATGCTTGGTGTAGTTTTATATGGTAGGTGAAATATTTAGGGCGATATACTTGGGGTAATATTATAATTTTAATGAGGTTAAATTTACTAATTAATTTTCAAAATTTTAATAAACATATTATTTTTGAAAAATTGAGGACCCCCTTGCCCTATGGTTCTGGCCTTGGGGAAAAACATATTACTGCACAATAATGGAACAAAAAGTGGGGGGGAAAACTGGAAAAAAGTGAGGAATAAAGAGAAAATAAAAGTAAACCATTTTCCCAGGGCTTGTTTTGTGGTGTCATAGAGGTACTAGCTCTTGGTTGGAAGGGAATCTATGCACTCATTGAGGACCTTGAAAGGGGGTCGTCATGAATAAGGAGCAAACAGATCAGTGCACAATAATGGATCAAAAAATGGAAATATGTGAAGTTAATACTCCTTTCGTCCAATAATTTTAATTTTTTGAAATTTATTATATTTTTCAAATAAAAATTTAAATATGTATGTATACAGAAATTTTTTAATAAGGGATTTTTTATTTTGTTAAAATGCGGACCTCTCATTTTCGAATCAAATTTTGATGATCCGAACTGTTCAATATGTTCAAAACATATTTTTATGGGTACCCTCAAGGAATGAGCTCAAAATATTATTGAAAAGAGCTTGATCAAATGTGTTTCTTATAAAGCTAATTCTGTTAGTATTTATGAAAAACTACACAGATCAATCTATTTCGGATAATATTTTGATCTGATTTTTCGCAGATACCCTTAAAAATATATTTTAAACACATTGAACAGTTCGGATCATCAAAAATTGATTAGAAATTGAGAGGTCCGTATTTTAGTAAAATGAGGGATCCCTTTTAAGGGGACTGTATGTATATTATTTTAAATGTTTTGGCACAAATTTAATGTATAAATTGGTAAATAAAATTAAAATTTATGTTCCATAATATTTTATCTTTTATTTGGAAAATGATATTCCCTAAATTCCTTATTCATAACCCATTAAAAAAAGACATGTTATTTTTAAAGTAGAAAAATAAAGTACTTTCATCTGTAATTATTGAATATTTTTTACGGTAAATTACAATGTACTTTTGTTTTGCTGGACGAATCGGAGTGACGTAAAACTGAATCTCAACAAAGTTAATGTGACACTTACAATATATTGAAATCGTCTGACTTTGAAAAGAGGTTAAAATGATGAGATGGATGGAGGAGGCATAGAGGAGCAGCATCTGGTTAGACAATAGTTTGCTGAAACAGTGAAACAGTGTGGTCTGCTCAGACTTATAATCAAATCAAAACAAGGCGTTGGGTGGTCAGTCCAACCACTCCAAGGGGTTTCAACGTGCAGAATCATAAACTATGACCCCCTTAAATAAAGTAATTAGCAGGGTAAAATTGATGGTTAGCCACCCACTTAGTAGGTTTAGCACTCCTAATTGAAGTGTGATGCCTAAAGTTTTCGATCCATGCAAGGGGTCAAATCTATCAACAACACTACTCTTACACCATTTTTTTACACCATGTTTTACACCACACTCACACTTAAAACATGGTGTAAAACATGGTGTAAAAAAATGGTGTAAGAGTAGTGTTGTTGCAAATCTATCTACATTGCTAAATAAAATGTTCTTTCTTTTTCTTGATACTTTCTGTAAAGACAATAAATCGTTAAATAATTTTATGTTATTATGGTGGGAGGATGCTTCTATAATTAATTAGTTAGAACGATAATTATAAGAATTTTTTTAATCTGTGAATAAATTAATAGGAATTCATTGTGTGTTGGCATGAACATTTTTTGGTGAATCTGAATCTTTATTTATAAACTTTGTTACTTGATCGACCCCAATTCTCTTAGGTCTCTAATTTCTTATTAGAAACAAAGTAGAAGTGTTTTTTTATTTGCCACTTACGAGATAAATTCGGGATGTACTCTTCAGAGATTTATCTTTTACAGTTAGAGTTTTATTCATCTAAAAATTCTTCGGTCTAAGTTGAAGTGACCTTGGACTCCTCGTCTCTATCTGATCAGAACATGTTCTGATATAGTCGGGGTTCTATCTTATCCTTAATTCAAAACTGTTTATCGCCTTACTCGGGTCAACAGACAACTGAACCGGCTTTCTCAGGTCGGCAAACAAGTGAAATATCTTTCTCAGGTCGACTACCCTTCTTCCGAACTTGGCAACGTGCATATGTGTAAGAGTATCTCATTGCCGAACTCAATTTTAATTTAAAAAAAACTCAATAATTCTTATTTAATATATACTTTCTTCTTCAATATGTATAAGCCTATGAGGCAAGACATATTATTTGTTGGATAAGTCATAATATTTGGTAGAATAAATGTTAAAATACATAAAAATATTATACATATCTTAGGAAAATTTTACAGCTCAGTAAAATTAATTGACTTTATTTGTCACTGTATATATCCGAACTTGATTCAAAGTTGGTTCAAAATTGCTTCGTGAAATACAAATTCTTAGGGTATTCGCAAAAAACAAAAAGAACAAAAAAAACGAGTCGCAATGATGATGTATCTTGGGTGCAAATCTATTGCCCTCTGCATCGGCGGTGAAGATATCATTGTGATTGAGGAAAGAGGGGCCTATTTGACTTTTGACAGCCACAGAAGAAAAAAAAAAAAAAAAAAGTGAAAAAAGCTCCTCACCTTTTCCACTCTCCTTTTGCTAATTAGCTTTTCATACTTATTCTCCATATCTACCCACCACTTCTCAATTTCCAAACCCTTACCCTATTATATTGTTATGATCTCTTCATTTACACACTTTAATCTTTCTCACCTTTGTTTTTTTCTTTTCTTGTGGGCCCATAGCTTTCATGGGGGGCATCTTTCATTTTTTAATAGTTATGTAATTTATATGTGGTTGGTACAAATAAAGCCCTTCTAATTGGCCTCATATTATGGGGCTATTTCAAAATATTAAGTTTAAGATCACATTCTTAGTGTACAAATTCAGATATAAATGTGAAACTTTTTAAAATAATATAAATTTTACGTGTATTTTACGGTTCTGAACACATATGTTATGTCCGAATTTGTACACAAAATAATGTGGTCCAAGATTTTTTATTTGAAAATGAACCCTCTTATCACCTTTTGTAAAGTAATTACTCAATAGTTCTAGAGAACCACAATATGATATTTCAATACTCTTTATAACTACATATTTATGTATATATATGGAATTCGGGACTTCTACTTCGGGTGTACCCAATAAGATAGAACCTCATTTTTAGTTACCAAAACAATCCCTTGGATGGTAGGGGTTAACAGAGAGAGATTAAATTATCGCCTTGTATATGATAATTCGAGTTGATATATTTAGAATTTATTTACATCTTTGAATTTTAATATTTATCCTTTTAGAGGAGGATAAAATTATCTCACTACTCTTTCTATCCACATCTTATTCCCTTCCATATTCTCCTTTTATTTACAAAAACACCATTATTAATTATAACAATATTATTATTAATTACAAAAATTCCTTCTAACTAGTCATAGCTATCATATCCCTTCTCTCAAAAAATATTCAAAGAAACCCTTTATAACTATTCATCCATCTATAATAAATCTACTCTTTTACTATATCCCTTCTTACTAGGATTGGAAAATAAAATAAATTATTAGCACATTGCAAACATTTTAGGTACTATACAGCATGCCAAAATATTCAATTTTTCCAAGAATATTTTTGGTCTTCTTTTCAAACTTATAGCAAAAGAACATTTACTTATAATCTCAAAGGATTGATTTGGAGGTTTACAATTTAAGAATTTGTTCATTCTGAAAGTTTTAAGTTCGAAAATTTCAGAGTATTATTAACTCTTATGAAGTCGGTCCATACAAAAAATTGCTCTGATTTTAATCGAGCCTCTGTTGGCTGCTAGTAAATGATGGATTTGTCTCTCGAAAATTAGTCGAAACTCATATAATAGGCTGGACACTCTAAGTTGATATATATATAAAAAAAAAAAAACATTTGCTTACAACTAAATTTTTAACCAAATAAAAAAAAGACAAAAGACAAAAAAATTATGAAATGCTGGACTTTTTAGTAAATTAAAATTGAACGTAACATAAATAAAAAAAAAAGTATGCAGTTTCATTCATCAAATTAAAACTAAACAATGAGGAAGATCTGCCCAAGTATGCTCATATAATCTCCCTTGGATGACATTATGGAACTGATTTTGATGAATGAGACTTATTTTTCAAAATCTTTTTAACTATCACGTTTTGTCTCTTTTTAAAATTTTAAACACATTTTGTCTCTATTTAAATTTTTTTCGTATTTGTTATTTTGGCCTCAATGTTTTGTGAATTATCGGTCTGTCTTAATGGGAAAAATTTAAAGAGTATAAAATTATTTCCAAAAAGTAAAAAACAATCACTAAATATGACGAATAAATACAAAATACATTGTTTTTGGATTACATTGTCTTTTCTGATTTTTTTTTAAAATTTGATTCATTATTTATAATTTTTTTGAAACTTTTCGTCGAGACGAACCAATAATTCACAAAAAGTTGATGGAAGACAAAAAATTATAAAAAACAAATTACACAAGGACAAAAATAATCAAATAATAAAGTCAGGTCAAAACCATTTGGCTTGTGGTAATTATTAAACTATTGTCTAATTGTTTTTGTTCTTATTTGAAATTTTGTTATAATTTTTTATTTTACGTCAATTTGTTATGATTGTTGATTCCTTTCGACAAGAAATTTCAGAAAAATATAAAATTTTGCCAAAAACTAAAAAAATCAGAAAAAACAAAAAATAAGCTAAGAACAACTTTGTGTTGACTTAATTTTCATTTTTAGTAATTATTTTTAATTTTTGGACATAATTTTGTATTTTTTTCGTCGAGACAAACGAATAAACCATAAAAAACAGAAAAATTAACAAATAAAAATAAAAAATAATTAATTTAGATATGTCTGGTCAAATAAAAATATAATATGGCTGTAAAGAAAATTAAGTTGTATAATTAATTCTGGCTGTGGAAAAATTTAATAATATGAAATATCTTTGAACGTGGTTTCACGCTCTCGCTAACGTTCACGCACATGCATTATCTAACTTTTTAGTGATAGAATTAAATAAAATGACCGGGGGGAAAAAGCAACCAAATAAACAAATGCGAGGAGCTTTAGTAGAATTCGTATTGCGTGGCACTAACGTGTGCATGATGTCACGGTTGTACGAACTAAAAGAAATGATATCCATCTAAAAAATTGCACCATCTACAGAGGAATTAATTGTGATTTGATTAGTAATTCTTTTGGGTAAATATCAGCAACACCCCCTGTATTTAATCAAAATCACACTATCTACCCATTGTTGCTATGGGTACAAATTATGTACAAATGTAAGAGAAGAGGGGGGAGGAGATAGGGGAAAATCACAATTAAGTTCATCGGTAAGTTTTGTTTTTGTTAGGAAAAATCTTTAATCGCAGAAACGTTTTTCAAAAAAATTCTCAGAATTTAAAATAAATATAATAGATTTAATTGAGTGTGTAGGCTTTCAAATCCAAATAAATCATAACCTATCACTTCTCTTTTGGTTAAGTACACTCAAGTAAGTGGAGTGCTACAGTCTCAAATACTTTCCCCGAGTTCAAAAATTAATAGTTATGATCATTAGGATTTGGAAGCCTACAAATTCAAGTAAATTTAGTCCACTAATTTGGAATTCTGAAATTTTTTTTGGGACCAAAGACTTTTCCAATAGAAAATGACGATGTAAGCAAGAATAAAGTGTAAAGACCATTCTTACCCTCTTCTCTCTCTCTCTCTCTCTTTCTATTTTGGATGAGATCTCAATTTTTTCAATTGCATGTAATTATGAGTCATTTCTATATGTCTCTGTAATTAGTTAGGTTTAAAAAAAAGAGAGAAAATTTACATAACTAATTCCAGTATTTGACTCGTTTTCCTACGAATCTCGAATTTTCAATTTGAACAACTAAAATCCTATAGTTCTAAGCAACTCTCAATTCGACACTCTAGTCCACCTTCAAGTAAAGGACTTAGAAAAAGTTTTTCAAATAGTAACCAAAACATCCAGAGCAAGAAACCTAGTGAAGCTCAGTGTGGAGGGAGTGACAATTACTAAGAAACTCTTGAAAGTCTCGTTATGCTCGCATTATCCAAAGTTCAGAAGTAGAAAGAGTGGCAATATCTAGGTAAGTGAAAATTAAGGTATATGTAATTGTTTTTGTATCGACCATTTTTGGTAAATTGCATTGAATAATCTTAGGGTTTTGTTTTTTTATGTCAAATAATGGAAAGTTTAGTAATCAATGTCCGCATGTGGTCTCACGTAATTGTTTTGGCATGTAAATGATAAAACCCTAGGTCATTGTTTGCTTTAGGGCTTCATATATCATCCTTTGTTTTTTCTTTTTTAAAATTTTGTCCTAATTCCGATTACTTTTTCATTGTTGACTAGGCAGGAACGGATATCTACATGTGTGGAGTGAGTCATACATCACTCTGGTGAGTTCATTAAAGACCCAATTAGAGGTTGTGGGGTTGCGAATATCTACTATTTTGATCTGATTTGCCTCCTTGACCAAAGTTGCTCCTGTAGCCTACGTAAGAAACAACCAGTTAGTGTCACCTGAAAGGCACTCTGACGCTTAAGTTAGAATGTGTGTGACAAAAGCACAATGATTATTGCACTTGTAATTGATTGCGTACCTGATCTTTCTTTACATTTCCATATTTATAAGCCATCAAGTGTCTTAGCATGTTATGTGAATAAGACGAGATCCTTTCTCAGTTTGTGCACTTTCAAATCTGGTTATTTCCTTGTAGCATAAGTGTTTTCTTAATAGGAATCTTTTCTAAAGTCTTTAGCTTTCCTACTTAGGCGCCCTTCCTATTCCAGAAGGTTCTAACTGCCCGATTGAGTGGCTGGTCAGTCAACCCTGCATGGCAACAAAACCCATGCATTGAGCCCCTAGTCTCACGTCAACGGTCTCTCTGCCCGTTCGACAATATAATCGTGGTGACGGCCCATGTTGCCAACACATCCTAACTTTTCAGTTCATCTTCTCAGTGATGGGTCAACCCATAATTTGGCCCCCTACAATAGCTCCTTAACTAATTCTTGGCTCGGCTAGTGATTGGTTGACATGAGTGGCTGAACTGATAAAGCTCTAACATGCTTACACTTGCTAATTTCTAATTTTGTATGCTCCATCGAGTCAAAATCTCGGCATTCTTTTGTATTTGTACCACCGAAGAATGTTCGGCACATTCCATTGAGCACATAGTTTGGTTAATCGTTAGATTCGTGATTCCCGAATGAGGGAATCCTATCTTTCGCCAAGCTTATTCTCAGACGTGATTTGTCTTGTCGGCAATCTCACCAACGTTTACTTCAATTATACCAGGTCTAAGGCTCCCAAACGATGAGACGTCAACCGTTACCGAGCATCATCTTAGTTGTTTAAGATTGGTTTGGGGCTTCCATATTTGAGACCCCAACCTTTACGAGCATTATCTCGATCGTTTGAGATCAGTTTGGGGCTCCCATCTTTGGGACCACAATCTTTAGCGAATGTCATCTCGATCGTTCAAGAGATCGGTCTGTGGCTCCCATATTTGGGATCCCAACCTTTAGCGAGCATCATCTCAGTCGTTCCAAAGATCAGTCTAGGGCTCCCATCTTTAGGACCTCAACCTTTATCAGTTAAAAACAATTGTTGCATGAAACTAAGTTCATATTACGTAACTTGAATAAAGTCTTCTGAGATTTGTGGCATTTCGTGTCCGAGGTATGTGCTTTCTCTCAATGGATTTTTCCTATTATTTTGGCTCGCGGCACCGTCGTGATAAGAAGTTACCGAGTCATAGAACAGGCCGACACAGGCCCCTCCACTCGCTCTCTGTCTCTCTCTGTCTCTCTCTCCCCTGAATGGATCTAGGTACATATGATACTTAAATCTATGTTGTTATTAGTTTTGACCAAATATTTTTTGAACCAAAATCATTTTCTAACATGTCTTTCATGTCTAAATGATTTTCAGTTTAGCAGCCTTTTGTCAATGACGTTGTGGATGTCATGCATGAGATTGGAGTATCGATCGGTGTCATGCCTGAGGCTTACCATATGGAATTCACATGTTATCTGGGCATCACATTCTCTAGTGATTGGAAGTAGTCCTTTGGGGTGAAGGAGTAATGCCTTGTAGCGACCAGGCCATGAAGTAACTGAGAAGGAGTTATTAGTTGTGGATCGAAGTTTCTTGGTGATTGATTCTCTTGCTTTAATAGAATTTCTTCCAAACTTCATATTTTTGGTTAAAAATATTTGACTATGTTCTGGATTGAGTTATAATGGAAAAATCTTGCTAGCCTATATTGTGGACACATTGATTCCACAAACTATGCCTCTTTTTTAATTTGATAACTTCTTATTTTTAGTAAACTTGCATCTTAATTTTGTTAAATAATTTCATTGAAAATGTTGGCATTCTTAAATGCTACATTTGCAAAATCACTTTTTGAGGTCATTTTTGCTCCTTGAGGACCTACACTCAAACTCATCGCTATACATTTTAAGCATATGCATTAGAGAGTTTTGATTATTAAATATTAACATGGTCAAGGGCGAACCCAGAATTTGAGGTCTGGAAGGGGCCGAGATTTTGTTTGGAAAAAGAGGAGGCCTAAATATAAATTTTTTTTAATTTTTAAAATTTATACCTAAGTCGTAATTTTTTTTTTAAATTTTTGGGAAAATAAAAGTTTGAATTAAACGTGCCCAATAACTTATGTTGTGGGATGACAACGGTGGGATGGATCGGATTAATTGGTGTGTAACATTACTTCATAAATATTTGTTTTATCAACTCATGCAATTAAATGTTTGAATTTTGTTTTATTTTTATTATATTTAACGCTTTTGGTAAATTTTTAAATTCTTTACGGAGAGAGGAAAGAGAAGAGGGGAGGAAGGGAAGAGTGCAGTTTGGTTGAGTTGATTATGTTTGGTGACATCTATCCTATAGGGGTTATAGTGTGAATTCAAAAAATAAAAGTTATACACCACGATTTCAATAAAATACAAGGGCATTAGTCCAATTGATGCAATTTCTTTTCTTTTTTGTTGTGAAGGGGAGTTATTTAGTGATCTTAGAACACCAACATATAGTGCTCCAATATCCTTCATGATTTAAAATCCGTCGTAAACTATGTAATTGATAGTACAAAAACGTAAAATTTATACACTTAGTTACGAAAATATACAAAAAAATAAACAGTATTAAAGAACATTAAAAACACCGAATAATGTTGCATCACGATCACCCAATAATTTTTATGTGAAGGAGCCTAAGGGTGTGGGGAAGCACCATGATTCCATTTTGTCTCAGTCTATATAGGTTGCCATCATGTATCTATGGCCCCCGCGCCCTTAGATTAATCGCATTCACCCATTTCTTGTTTCACATCAAACAACCCTTTTCTTCATTTTCCATTTTTTCCCCAACTTATTATTTTACTACTTGTCAAATACATCCTTCCTGTCCCAAAACTTATTATCCATTCAGATTCGGTTAGTTTTGAGCATGTAATCACAGAACTATTGATCGGTTGTATATCAAAAAATTTCATATTGATACTAACCGAATGCACGAAAGAATCGATATCGATTCAATAGGAGTGGTTCAATCGGATCAATTAGAATTTTCGGGTTAATGATAAATAGGCCTAATTCAGCCAAAAACTCACGTTTTGAATCTACAACTAATTTATATTTTGAATTCATATTGATTAAATGACCTGATATGGACTGCATCGAAATTACTTGATAAAAAAATCATCCAAATAAATATCATGTAAATTTCATAAAATAATTTCTTTATGCTGTATACTATAAATTCAATCCGGTTTGGTTGTTAGAAAAAAATAAAGAAAATTCAAAATTAATTCAAAAAATTATAAAATTATCATAATTAAACTAAAATCGACCGATGATTCATATTTCAGACTGCACCAATTTTCACCCTAATGGGAACATATCCGAACCCCAAAATGGGTAGATTAGTTGTCACATATTAACCATGTTTTATCCCCTTCCTTTAACCCTGACCAGGCTTTTGTCAAGTCCAGAGATTTGACTGACTAATTATCATTAGGTGATTTGATGTGTGAACTATTCATGCGATTAACTAGCTTAAACCAATATAAATATTTATCTTATTGAGGTTGTGTTTAGTCTGATTTAATTATTTGATTATTATTTTATTTTTATGTAAATTTGTTTTGTTTTTTTATTTTTTGTTAATTTTTTATGAATTATTAATTTATCTTGATAAGAAGTTTCAAAAAAGTTATAAATAATGGACTAAATTTGAAAAAAGACAAAAATAATCTAAAAAAGATTTTTTTTGTTTATTCTTCGTCTTTAGTGATTTTTTTTTAACTTTTGAATATAATTTTATACTTTTTAGATTCTTCTCATTGAGACGAACTACTAATTTACAAAAAAATTAAAGCCAAAACAATAAATACGAAAAAAATTTGAATAAAATTTGAATAGAGACAAATCAAGTTAGGCTAGATTTGACTGACTGATTAAATTCTTTTAGAAAAATATAATCATAAAAAAAAAAAATTTACCGTGCATTTGCACGGGAAATATCATATGGTGAGGTCTTTGTCATTCATCACTTAAATTTTACTCTTACTTGAATGATTTAGCTGGTAAAGTTTACTAGCTCATAAGTCATAAAGTTCTCTCAAGACTATTTGTAAGTCTTCGAACGAGGTCCCGCAAGTAGGGAAGGTAATTTTATTCGATTCAATCCGTTTTGTCCTATTTTTCGTTCTGAACAAATCGGAAATTCAGAGATTTTTCGAGGATCAAATAGAATTTGGGTATGACTATCGAGAAATTTTGAAAAAACGAATAGGATTTAGAGATATGTATCTTCATTCCTGATCTCCGCCGTTGCCCCATACCCGCTCCCTCTCCTGCTCCTGCCCTGAAGTACTTTGGATTTTTAGGGGTTATCTATAGTTATAATAATAAGTTATATAATATATAGGATTTTTCAAATTTGTCAAATTTTACATAATTTTTAATGTATATTTTTTATATGGGAAATAATAGTTATTATTTTTGGATATCCCATTCTTTGTTTGGAGATCTCCATTTTTGTTCAGAATGGGGATGGGTAAAATCAATCTTCATTCGGGAATCGGGGTAAGAATGGAGATTGAATATAAGTTCGGAGATTGGGGATAGAGACAATAATATCCACCTCCGATCTGTCACCTTACCATCTCTACTAACAGGGCATACTGCAAAATAATGTTGTTTTACTGCACAACACGATTGAAGGTTTCCTCATTTCCTCTGAACAAGTACATTCAAGTGGAGTGAAACATTTAAAATCACGCAGTTTACTCATATAAGTAGAATGCTAACTAGTTGGATTGTCCTACTTTTTTTTTTTTTTTGAATTATAAAAAGAAGATTTTAATTTGACTGTAGTAAAAGTTATTAAGACGATAATATGGACCAAGATAAGAAGATTATTTTATTAGCTGAACTTCGTCACAATTTATGACTCGTGCATGAAAAATGACGGTACACACTTTATATTCAATATTCTTTTAACTAATTACAATAATCTATAACTACGGACATTTTTTTTAATTAGTTATAATAATTATAGTGTTTTAGTGCGTACATGATAGGTGAAAAATTGACGACGAGAAGATCTATTCTTCTCAGACATTGAGAAATACGCGTTTGGAGGGGTATCGTATATGCAAAGATAAGTATTCTGTGCAAAAAAGGCGGGAATAAGTTAAGAAATTAAGCTTCAGGTGAGAGAAGCTACTGGTCAAACCTGCTTGGGGAGATGTCCCGATTGTTATAAATAAGGATTCTAAAATCATAGGAATGGCTAAGTTTTATCACCAACAAACTTCGAAAAAGGGAGAGAGGATGGTGAAATCCTATAGTATTTTCTAACTAGCTAATATGTAAATAACGTTATAACAAGTCGTAATAGATGAGTAAAAAAAAATATGTAACAAATCTAATTATAAAAATATATACGAAAAATTTCGCTTACCTCCCTAAGGTTTTTAACAATTACGGATATCTCTCCTGTGATTTTGAAATTACATCGATCCCTCTCTGCTTTAGTTGTCGGCTACACTTATCTTCCCTTCCGTTAGGTTGCCATTAAGTTGCTAATAAAGTCACCGATAGGCACTTACGAATATCTCACCTGTGATTTTGAAATTACACTGATCCCTCTCTGCTTTAGTTGTCGGCTGCACTTATCTCCCCTTCCGTTAGGTTGCCATTAAATTGCTAATAAAGTCACGATAGGCACTTACGGATATCTCTCCTGTGATTTTGAAATTACATTGATCCCTCTCTGCTTTAGTTATCGGCTGCACTTATCTTCCCTTCCGTTAAGTTGCTAATAAAGTCACTGATAGGCGCTTAAGTGATGATTTTCCCCCAAGCTTAATCCATCTCTCGTGTCTCTCAAGTAAAACGACTTTTTTTTATAGTTATTTTTTTTCCTAACTTGTTAAAAAGTTATTTTATCTTTTATTTTGTTAATTACTCTTGTCGAGATGAGTAAAATTCTTTTAGATAAATAAGTTAAAAAAAATAAGTAAAGAGGAAAAAATAGTCAGCAAGTGCAGTTTTTTTTAAAACAATTTCTAGATCAATTTCAAAATAGTTATTATTTTCAATTTTTTATCCTAAACTTTTAAAAAAATTATTTATTATTTAAAAAAGGAATATTAATTATTATCTTCAAAAATTAATTGTCATTTACAAATAGTTTTCGAAAAATTGATTTGTCATGTTCGGAGTAATTTTTTCTTTCATATATAAGATTATCATTTATAAATAAAATATTAATTATGAAATCCCAGAGAAGAAAATCTCATAGAATTTCACAGGGTTAGGCGTCATTAACAAAATGTGCTTTTGTGTTTTTTTATTTTTGCAATTCTCGATCGGTCTTTCTCTTTTTATTTTTATTTTTATTTTTTGTATTTTTGGTTCGCCTAAAATGCAATAAGCCACACCGCTTGTACTGTGAGAACTGCTATTCTATCTCAATTCTCACTCTTGAAATTCGTTTAAGGTGGAGCCATACAAACCCTATCACCTTCAGTTACCCTTTACCTTCTGGAGTAGGATTTGATTTATCAAAAACTAACGGCCGGGAACACGCAATGCATGTGCAAGTTGAAAATAATCAATCTATCTGGTAATAGGAGCAGTTATTTAAGAAGAAATCGTGTAAGATATTATTTTGTTTTTGTCATTGTGATTATTGAATGTTGTTTCTAAATAATTACTGATATATTTTTAGGATAATTTAATAATTAAAAAGTCTACACAATAACAATGAAGGATGCACCAAATTCGTAATTCTCTCTATTTATATATAGAATAGATTAGGGACGTCTAGTAAATAAATTGGCTTCTAATTAAGAATTTCTTTTTGCACTGAGTCTCTAGTAGCACCATAATTGGCAATTATATTTGGGAAACATAGTTGGAATTCTGCAATTTGTCTAGGAAATGGAATCTCTTTGATCACTCATGTTTTTAGGTGGTCAGTCCTACTCTCTCGAGTGCCTTGTCACTTAGCATAGGAAAGAGAGAATTCCCCCTACAGTGAAAGAAATCAGTTCGTTTGACTGAATCGAATTCTTTTTAAATTGCTGAAATTTAGTGTCAGGCATCTATTTATGTGTAAATTGCTTGGATTTTTCATACCAACACCAACCAAATTTATGAAAAAACCGATACACCAGCGGTTTGATTGGAGTAGTCCGAATTTTCGGATTGACGGAAAGTAGGTCTAATTCAGCAAAAATTCACATTTTCAACCTACAATTTACATTTTGAGCCCACGTATACTAATTAAATGACTTGATATGGGCTACATCCAGATAACTTGATAAGAAAAAAAACATCCAAATAAATATCCTGTAAATCCCATAAAATAATTTTTTTATGCTGTGTACTATGAATTCAGTTAGGTTCGGTTGTTAGAACAAAATAAATAAAGAAAATCAGAAACCGATTTGAAAAATCTGAAACTTATCCTGATTAAACTAAAATTGATTGACTCCTATTTCAGACCAATCGAACCACATTTTTTCACCCTAATGGAGACACGTCCGAACCCAAAAATGGGTAGATTAGTTGTCATATATTAGGCCATGTTTTATCCCCTTCCTTTAACCATGGCGTCGCTTTTCTCAAGACCAGGCATGCCTGAGATATTTGACCGACTGATTATCATCATCAGTTGATTTAATGTGTGAACTATTCATGTAATAAACTAGCTTAATCGACTATAGATATTTATCTTATTAAATTAAATTTTGTTTGAAAAATATAATCATAAATTTTTTTTTTGATCCCGTATTTTGCACGATAAATATCATATGGTGAAGTCTTTGTCATTCATCTCTTAAATCTTACTTTTACTTGAATGATTTACCTGGTAAATTTTACTAGCTCATAAAGTTCTCACAAGACTATTTGTAAGTCTTTAAATAGGAGTTGGGAGTCTAGCAAGGCATGATGTGTGCTAAAATGATATTGTAACGCCCCGATTTCTCGGAACATTAATTAAAATATTTTAATGCCATGTAAATATGATTAAAACATAACTTCATAAATTGAAATATGAATTGAAAACATTGTTGACAAAAGCTTGACAAGATTACTAAAATACTCCTTCCGGATTTAC
>JABCMJ010016040.1:0-11057 GCA_014822125.1 Arbutus unedo
CCCCCCCCCCCCCCCCCCCCCCCCCTTGTCAGACCGAAGGCCCCGAACAATAGCATTAAACTGAGTTTTAATCATTGCTAGAAACTAACTGAAAACACCAAACACCTCAGATTTCTTAGGAAGCAAATAAACATAGGTGCACTTAGACAAATCATCAATGAAAGTAACATAATACCGATGACCAGACATAGTAGTGACTGGGGAGGGACCCATACATCAGAATGAAATAAATCAAACATAGCAGGAGATCAATGCATACGAGAAATACAAGGTTTTCGACAATGCTTCAAGAGCTCACAAATAACACACTTGAAATTCAAATGTCTACTAGGACAGATAGAGATGGAAATATCATGTGTAAATATTGAAAATTGACATGACCTAAACAAGCATGCTACAAATGTAAGTCTTCGGAAGAAAAAGAAATAGGAAAGTCAAAAATGGTAATAGAAGCAGCTTGGAACATAGGATCAGACTGATGAAATGAAGGTGGATCACCAAAGTATAGTCCGTCACGCTCATAATCCCTGCCAAAAATCCTCGTCGAACTCCGATCCTGTAAAAAATAGCAATCAGCTAAGAAAATGACAGTACAATTAAAAGATTTAGTAAGGCGACAAACAAATAAGAGATTTAAGACAAATTTGGAAACATGGAACACAGAGGAAAGGGCAAGATCAAGGGAGAGCTAAACAGTTCCCCGGCCACTCATAGGGTTTATAGAACCATCTGTCAGTCGCACGGAACTATGAACAGGAGTCAAGGGTGAGGAAAACAAGAACAACTCACCCGTCATATGATCATTGGCACTAGAGTGTAGAACCCACATAGGAGCCCTAGAGTGAGCATGAAAAGCAGTGGGAGTACCTGAGACCAAGGAGGCAGTGCAAGCTGTGGGGTGGGCAGTGCTAGACCTCTGAGACATCAGCAAGGTCATTTGAGATTGTAGCACAACCATCTGGTCTGAAAGAGAAGGAGCAGCCATTTGTTGTCCGGAAGTTTCAGCAATCGCAGCAACTTTAGGGGGGTGGGGCACCTTTGTTTTTGAACTGAGATTTCAACTCTGAATGCAACTTCCAACACGTATGCTTGATATGACCAGTGGTCCCACAATGATGACAGTATTTCTTCGTAGCAGGAGGACGAGAACTCAAGAACCCAAATAAAGCAACTAGAGCCATCTGATCACAATCACTCCCGACAGTAGGCACGGGAGGCTGCACAGATATGAGACGCCTACGCTCATCCCCATCAACCATAGCAAAAGCATCCATTAAGGCCAATACAGGAGCCATATTGAGAATCTGGGTGCAAAGATGCTCAAAAACGGGCTTAAGCCCCAGAAGAAATGCATAAGTATGAAAGCGATCAAGTTTTTTGACAGCAACAGATGTCATATCTCCATAATCACTAACGGGATCATACTCAGTCATCTCATCCCATTGTGTCCAAAGATTTCCAAAAAACCTGAGCAACGCTCAAACCAAGACTCTCTTGAGTGGCACTTGCAACCCCTTGGTACAACTCAAAGGAGCAGGCCTCATTCCGGGAGTGAGCATACATAGTTGTCAACACAATCCATAGTGTGGCGACAGTCTCACAATACATAAACATATCGAATATGGACGACTCCATAGACGGGAAGGAGGATTCACAAGCCAAATCATCTTGCCCTGGCCGCCAACAAATAACTTCAACGATCGAGACCAAGCAGCAAAGTTCTACCCATTCAGCAGAACACTAGTAACTCTTCCACTGAACACATGTGGTGCTGAGCCAGCATGAACGACAGTAGTTGCAGAACTGGTAGGAGCACTTGAAGATTCAGACATCCCAAATCCAATAAGCAACTCAAAGTGTTAAGAAATCCAGTGGAGAAGCAAAGAACAAAAGGTCACACACAACCTTTTAGATCATCAACAAGTCACCAAAAAGTGACCAAACTATGGTTCACAACCATAGCAACCCGAACAAAAAGAGCGAAAAACCCTAGATTCGTTCAGCACAAACCCTAGGGCAACGACAACGTCGAAGAGAAAAAAAGGCAAGAGAATGACGTGGTGGTGGTGGTGGTAGAATAAGGGTTAGGATATTTTGTATTAGGGTTAGAATGGCTCTGATACCAAGTAGAAAATAATGAACTTTGTATTCAACTCAATTGTATTTTACTTATTTATGAATGATACAACCATCCCTTATATAGGGAGAGAATGAGTAATGAAAGGAAATACTACAACTAAGGAAACAAAGCAAGAAAATAAATAATACATGTAAGAAAACGAACAAGAGGGGAAACAAAATTATTCCATATAAATATAGAACAATATTTGCTTCCTTATATAGATATAGAAAGATATTATTATTTGTTTCCTTATATAGACATAGAAAGATATTATTTCCAACAGCATGTTCTCTTTCTCTTGTATTCTACATTTTACTTACATGAAGAATGAAGCCACGTCAGAGGGAAGAGGACAAGCAATACAAAAAAGGTTGTCTTCGTGGAGATGAATAAAATAATAATACCGATTATATGTAAGAAATTATTTAAGTTGTTTATCCCCGACCAGTAAAAAAAACAAAGGTCTACAATACTGTATACTTTAGAAGCCACAGTTCTTAAATTGGAACGCAAATAAATTGATCTTCATGTGTCACCAATGCCACACTCTTGTAGGTATGTATTGCATAGCGAAGCTACAAGACTCGTTCCCACCACACGGGATCCGGAGAAATTTCTGAAGGATGTCAACAATCATACCAAAAGTATAGTAAACACAATAAGGGGGCATAATAGTTAGGTCACAGTATCAGAATTTTGCATCTAATATGCTCAAGGTTGGAAGTGCTCAGATTATCTTGTCAATCATTCGGGCTGAATTTCTTTACCTCTTCTAAACATTATGCATACTGAAACTGGCATCATGGGCATACCTGGTGAATGAATGGCTCCAACTGGCTTAGCAAGTCATATCCCTGAAAGAATAAAGCATCTAACCATGTTTAATTGACATGATGGCAACCACAGCTACTGGTACAAAAGTAGATCTTACAATTTGATAAACGCACCAACTTAAAGTATCTCAAATGGGCATCCATAATTGCACTGAAAGACTCCAAGAACTCATATTTCTTTTTAGCTTCAACATTCATTAGAGTTGTTACCTAAATAATTTAAAAGCAGCGAAGAAAATTGATTAGAACGAAAATTTTGAAGAATTAAGAGAGTGAGGAACACAAATCTATTTGACATACTAGATTAAAACGGCTCCTCTCAAATGCTGACTTTGAGTTCTGTAGATCCTGCCAAACAACAAGCAGATAAACAAATGAATGTTGGCATTATGCACAGAGTTTCTGTGGACCACTTAATAAAGAAATGCAATCATGTATTCACAAGAAGTGCTGCACTTGCGAAAGAATTTTTGTACAGCATTTAAGCGCGAAAAGAGAAAAATAACAGCTTTGAATACCTTGTCATTAAGTTCCATTTTTTTTTTTTGCAAAACTAAAGTATGTGTACAAATTAGATACATTGGCACATTCTTCATGGGTGCTAACTACTAAGCAATGCATTCTACATGAACAATAGACAAACCAGTTCAGACCTTGTGTATCAGAGTTACGCTGTAACATAATCTGCACATAAATGTATAACTGAACACTTCTACTGAAAAAAAGAAAGACCTCAATGTCTGGAAATGCAATTTTGTTTTCAAAAACTGAATACTGAAGACAAAAGACCTCGCTGGTATCAACTTCTAGCCATGGTACCTACCAACTTTAAACTTAAGGGACACGCATGCACTCTCAATCCTGTTGTGAGGCACAAAAATAGGTGCATTTGAGTCGTCAATGATTTTTCGAAGAAAGAGTTGCAAGAAAACATCCCAGCTTGATGAAGAGTCAACATTCTCGATCAATGATGCAGTAGACAATGAGTCAGTCTCAACAATAGATAACTCTATGCAAATACATCAGGCCTAGTAATTTTATACTAAACAAATGTCAAGACAGTAATTAGGAGGAAAAATTGGGTTACTTTGCAGTGTCAATTCACCGCTATAGGATTGAAGTTCAACAACTGAACGTGCTTTCCAAATGAGATCCATTGCATGCCAGTGTTTTTTGTGACAGTTCTTCTAAAAGCCTATAAGAGTTCCTTTCACAAGGCTTCTTTTAATTCCCCTATAAAAAAAAAATCAGTATATTCTCCACAAAGCATTTCAAGGCTTCTAGGGTCGTTATCCTGACAAGTAGAAGTCATGAAAAAATTACCGGGGAGGGGGGTGAAGGAAATTTTCCTTCACCTATTTTTTATTCCTTTAAACATATGGGGATATTTGTCATTTAGAGACCAATTATATGATTTTCCTTGTTTCACTTAATAAACTTTAGGCTTTATGAGAGATGGAAATCCGAATTCATCTCACTTTTGTTTTGTTTATCAAAAATGCAACATGATTATAGTAGTGCATAGAATTGAAAGGAAAGAAAATTTTATTACTTGTTATTTTATATGAATGACTGTATGAACTTCAATTATGTATACTGAACGCATTGACAAACATGCAGACATACAGATTGATACTAACATATGTTGCCAAGCATCTTTACATGTATATTTTTCTTAAATGTTCTCATTTCCTCTGTAATTGGAAGAATAAATTGTTAGGGTTTTATACTAAAAATCATGACTTTATGTAATGAATTAATATTTATTTGAATTATTTATTAAACAGTTATTCATTTTCTTGATGAGAATCTTTATGGGCAATATTTGTATTATATCATATCATATTGTACATGAGTGTCTTATTCTACATAGTAGGTAATCCGTTGTTTAGAGTTTGGCTTACAGGATCAGATTATCGGTTCTTGTAGAATATAAGTTTTTGGCTCACAATCTTAGATGGAATTAGACACACCACCAATAAGACTGTAACACAGTGTTTTAATAGGTCTGTCTTGACTACGGAAAATTGTATGGTTTCAACTCACTGTGTTAGTACACTTTGTATGTATTGAACATGACCATTTTGAGGTAATTGTATTTATATTGACAATATAATACAATTCGCATCTCGTGATTATTATGAATGCTTATGCTCGATGAGTTAGGTCACAATATTAAGTATATGATAACTGTTAATTATTAATGGAATCCACATCCCTTTATTGGGATTGATAATATCGTCTTAAAGAATTTTATAAGTTTCGATTATGTCAAACCCTGCAAGTAGATATTAGTATATGACATAACCAATAAGTTAAGTGGAAGATCTCAAGGAATTTTATAGATATTGATTAAATAAATTGTTAGTAATTTATTTAATCAACGGGTATCTGTAATCTTAACGTAGAGAGATAGATAAGCATTTAATAACATTGAGCTCGAAATATAATTTTGAGATATAAGAAGGGAATGCAATTATAATTCTGTAGTGATATGAATTGTAATTTATATAATTCAGAATTAATCCGTGTTGGATTTGGATTCCGAATTATATAGAAAACCCAGCCCATACTTCTCCTTGGGGTCTCTATCGCTGCCTATATATACACTGCGATGCCTTTTAGGTCAGAGACAACTAAATACTCGAAATATTGAGAGAGATTCTGTGAAGATAAGGAGATCACGTTTTTGAGCTTACACTTAGTTCGTGATCAAGATGCAATAGAATTACGGTAGAAGATCGCAAGGTCAATCAAGCAAGATTATTTTAGCCATACTTATACTTCGATCAGGATCAAACTGTGAAGGTTGTTGAGATCAAACCAAAGAGATCTCGAAGGTATAAACCCTAGTTCCGCCTAAGGTTTCATATTTTTTTTTTTTGTATAATCTGTGCTCGTTCATCATTGGATCTCAAGAATCGATCCCTAATACGAATCACCACAGAAGTCCTTTAGAGTGTCCCAAATGGTAAACTTCACCCTGGATAGTAAGAACCAAGGAATCTCTTTAATATGAGATTTCGTCATTCCATAAACACAAGCTCCTTTCAGAACTAATGGAGCCAAATTTCAACTCCAACAGCATAACTATCACCATCTGGCCTAGAATTAGAAAGAAATCCACTCCCTTCATTGTCAAGAAAATAGCCACCGAAATTGAGCTTCAAATTATTGGTACAAGAAGCCTGTGTTAGTGTCTTGATGATGAGATTTATTACTTAATTTGCAAAATAAACTTCATATTTCATGTTGAGATTATTGTGTTTAAAGTATACTATGAAGGTTTAAAGTGTTGACATTGGCTTATGAACTCAAGGTTTAAAGTGTTGACATTATAAGATATCTTTACAGGATCTCATAATTAGATCTTGTTAAAACATCCAACTCAAAACCAATTGTCAATTAGTAGAGAGCCGCCCAGGCCCATATACTGGTTTTGGAGGTAATAGTTAATCAATATTGGACAAATTCTAACACTCTCTGTCATGTGCAACCCTTGACTCACATAGAGAGGTAAATAACGGATCCATAATACACGGCTACGAAACAAGGTGCACTTGGGGCACAAACAATGGGAAAATTAATCAAGAGAGGCTTGTCCAGAAGACTCTAAAATGCTAGCTCTAATATCATGTTAAAGCATCAAACTCAAAACAAATTGGCCATGAGAGGAGAGGCTATCTAGACTCATATACTGATTTCGGAAGTAATAATTAACCAATAAGGAACAAACTCTAACATCAAAGAGAACATCCCTCGGAATGTCCTAGTGGACATCCCATGCCAAGTCGAGTACTATGTTTTCTATACTTTGCTTATGCTCTGCATTGTTTTTAACTCTCTCTTTCCTATGTTATGAATGGACTTCGAATATTTACGAGGACTTTGAGAAATTAAATTCTTTGATATATTTTGAATATATCAGCGTGCATAGTTGTCGAAATCGCACGATACGCAATTCGAATCGTCCGATTCGATTCGATTCATCATACAAACGATTCGAATCAATACTTGGAATCGCAACTTGTAGGTAATCGTAACATGAATTACATAATCGTACCTAGAATCGTACAAATCGCATGATACCTGCGATTCATGTCGATTCAGACTTCAGATGAAAAAAAGAACTCGAAACCTCGGTTACTAGATCAGAAGACCAAACGTTGGCATCTAGAAATAATAACATGACCATTCGTTAATTTAAACACCGATACTTGTCCATGCACACCAACAACCACGGAAAGCCACAATAGCCTCCAGTCCACACTGATTTGAACACCGGTACCTGTCTTTGACTCTTCTAAATCAAGGATTTAAGGTTGTCTTCGTCTTCAACTCTTCTAAATCAAGGACTCAAGGTTGTCTTTGTCTTCGACTCTTCTAGACAGATAATAGTAATACACTAATACAGTAATACTGACACACAAATACTTAGGTTTATTACTTGATTAGTTGATTATAATATATAATTTATACTGGATACTAGATATTGATTATTTGATTTTATATATAGTGGATATTCATTATTTAATTTATATAGTAAATAATATTCTTGAAGATGATTGAAAACGAACAATTTAAGACTTTTTGGAATTTATAGAACGAGAAAGTAGAAACATTTTTATTGATTGCTATCTTATATTTTCATTTTTAACATTTTTTAAAAAACAAGATCGAATCGAAACAATTCACGATTCGATTTGATTCATGATTTGTAAACAGGCCTTTTCGATTCTTGATTTGACAACTATGTCAGCGCGTATAATTGACTTTGTGAAAGTAGGACATGTACATTGAGCCACCCAAGCCGTAATCTCCAAAAGCTGCTATTTACTTTAGAGACATGAACTGCCAAAGTTGTCCAAGTTGAATATTGTGTAAAGATATGACGTGATATGCGCGAGAAGTACATGGGCTTATATTTCAAGTCCTCACCAAAGTAAAGAAACTTCCAAAAAAAAACATAAAACGTTATGAAAGTCTCTGAAAAATATTAACTGCCAACTCATCAAAAACCTTAAGCTGTTAGAGGGGTAATTTTATTATTTATATTCTCAACCCGCCTCCTTGCGTGTAGTAAAGCTCTCCTCCATAAATGGGCTAAAGACATGTCAATATTATAAGACTAGGTAGGTGGTGAGGTTCAAACGTAGCATCTATTGCATGTTCTGATATCATATCAGATTATGAATCACCAACTCATCTAAAAGCTCAAGCCCCCGTTTGGATGGGGGTAAAACCCTCCTTAAAAAAATAAAACCCCTTATAAGGGATTAAGCCTCCGTTTGGCAACGTATTTCACGCCCCCTCTTCGTTTTCACGCATATGGGGGTTTGTCCTTGATTAATTTTGGGCACCTCCTGACCTCCCCAAATATTATCCGGCTGTAGAGGCCTGATCTTTTGACGATTTTGGCGGGAGTTCAAAGAGGCTAGGGTTTTGGTTGGTTGCTGTGTTGCGATTTCGATCTGTGATCTTCGAAGAGGTTAGGGTTTTTTTTTATTTCTGTATCGATCTGATGTGTTTACTGCGATTTCGTTTTTGTACACGTGGTTTATACGTTTTTTTTGCGATTCTCTGTGAGTGTGGTTTGCTGTTTGATTTGGTTCACAAATTAGTGTAGTTCTATTCTTTTAGTTGTGTGTATAGTGAGTTCTGTGATTTGTGTTGGTGCAATAATGTAGTTCTGTGGGTCTAGAATTAGTTTTAAGTTTTTTCATAGAATACTTGGAAGATGTTTGACAAAATGTTTCCCACAAAATTGTATATGCTATGTCCATTTTTCTATCTTAATCTCTGGCATATAGTTTAGTAATGCCAACATAAATTTTGTATGCTGAGATCTTAATGGCCGGTGATGTGATTGCTGGATCTTCAACCCCTGCATTGATGCTATCCATTTTACTGTCGTAGACAAAAAAAAATGACATCCTCAAACTATTTTGGAGATCAAACCAGTCAATTTTCTATCTGTTCTGTTTTTTCTATTTGAGGGCTTGATTCTGATGTTGCATATAAGGGCAATTGGCGGAATTTGTATTAGGTTCAATTTGGATACTGTATTAGGTTCAATTTGCTAGTTCTACTAGTTCCCATGGTTTTCTTAATTCCATCCGGTGCTATAATGGTTAATTTATTTGTTAGTTTCCATTTGAATAGATGATGGTGTCCTCTAAGTTTGCTGTAATGGGCGTATTAGCAGTGCTTGCTCTGTAGTCTGTATTCTCTGACGTTTCAACGTAAACAATCTGTTTGGTAATGCCTAATAGCAGTGCTCTCTAGCCTAGGTTTGGTAGTTTTCAATTGCAATGCTATGTCATCTAATTAATGCTCTGCCATCTAAATACGAAATATAATTTTTTTAAATATTACTTAAAAAATTATATTATATTTAGCGATAAATTCGGAATGGTACACTGTACATTCTAGTGCCGATACATACCGTACTAATACGAAAATTGGTACGCTAGCCGATACGAGATTCATAATTTCGGTTCATAATAATTGTATATGATTCATGAAAGAAGAAACGTAGCTTTTCCAAAAGTAGTCAAGAGGGCCTGATGTGTTTTGTCTCTTCTATTTTTTATGGTTTGATTTCGTCGGTAACTTATGTGCAAATATGCTTGTTAAATTGGTTAAATTTCGGATGTTAGCCACTTTAGGATGGAAACAGCCTAAATTCATCTTCGTTAAATTAGTTTCTTATGTGCAAATCGGTACGCTAGCCGGTGCGATTTTTTTTTGTGGGACTAGCCGGTAAGTTAGTTTGATTGGATATGTAAAATAGAGACGAGTGTAGGAATACACAGGTGAAAAACTAGATAGGCAAAATAGAGAGTGTATCTTTTTGGTACTTGAGACTGCTTAAAATGACTAGTAGTGTTGGAGTTACTCTTATAGGTTAGTTATTAGACACAACAATTGATGGGTGTACCCCGAGTGGAAGAGCTTAGTAGTATAGCCAAGTATGGGTTGTTGAATTTGGAATTCAAAGTACATGATTCCCACATAGTGGTTGTACTTTAACTTTAAAAATTGAGTAGTACTTAGATCACCATGATAATTTGAAAACCTTTAATTATTGAAAAGAACTTCCCCCGTGAAGTCGTGTTCCATATAAAGTATAAAATGTCTTTTGTAAGGGTCCTTTTTTTGTATATAATTCGTGTCGCAATCACTACACAACTAACTTTGTTTTATTAAGAGGATGAGAAGACTAAACAGAAAACAATTAAGGAGAAGAGAAGAGCAAGAGGCAATTAGTGCTCTAAACACCTTCATCCATGCAGCATTGGGTGTGTTTCGCCTTTATTTATTCATCCTGTCTACCGCACAATATCCCTCTCCAGAGTATGCCCAGAATCCAAACTTCTATCAGACCCAAGTAAATGCCGTCAATAGGCTCGTAAATGGTAATGAGGTTGATTGCTATGAGCAGCTAAGGGTAAATAGGCATACGGTTTTTAGATTGTGCTATTTAGTTAGAAAGGTTGGGTTAGGGGACTCGCGGTTCGTATGCCTTGAGGAGAGGGTAGCTATTTTCTTGTGGATTCTCGCACATCATACTAACCAAAGGCGTACCAAACATCAGTTCTGGAGATCGACTGAAACCATAAGTAGGCATTTCAATGCCGTACTCCAAGCTGTGTTGCGCCTTCATAAAATGCTCCTAGTTACTCCCGAATTTGTACCTACAAACTACCATGATAATAGATGAAGTTGGTTTCAGGTACACGTCCGTTATAAATGATTCAAGTTTTTTCTTTTTGTTTCCTCCACTCCGTCGTACTTATTTACTTATAATAATCTATTCAAATTGTCATAGAATTGTCTTGGGGCTTTGGACAGGACCTTCGTTCCTGTTTATCTCCCAGTAGCTAACAAGCCACGCTGTAGGTCAAGGAAGGGAGAGATTGCCACAAATGTTCTAGGTGTTTGTACTCGAGACTTAAAATTTGTGTTCGTCTTGTCTGGTTGGGAAGGCTCGGTCACTGACTCTAGAATCCTAAGAGATGCCATCGCAAGACCCAATGGTTTGAAAGTCCCACGTGGTATGTTCAATGTGATATCCTGATCAATCCTCGAATGTCTAGTAG